>KN885585.1:55888-73688 GCA_000934455.1 Apostichopus parvimensis | reverse complement strand
GTAATACAACCGGACTTACTGTACATAAACTAAATCATTCTACTTCAGTCGGGTTATGGTGATGTAAGACTGGCAGGTGGCTCAACATTAAATGAGGGTAGAGTTGAAATATACTACGATGGTAGCTGGGGAACTGTTTGTGATGACGGTTGGAGTTTAGTTGATGCAGACGTTGTCTGTCGTCAGCTTGGGCTAGGAGATGCTGAAGACACTCCTCCAGTTGGTCAAGGCACTGGAGACATCTGGCTGGATAATGTTTGTTGCTTTGGTACAGAAAGCCGCTTAGACAGTTGTTCTCATAGTGGATGGGGAGTTCATTATCTTGGCCATAATGAAGATGCTGGTGTCCGCTGCAGTATAGGTTAAGTGGAGACATTTCATCTGGATGCATTAAGCACTGCCCGAGGTGAGGCAATTTCTACCATGGAAAATTGTGTGGCTAAAGCACGTCGCTGGTTTTTAACGAATAATCTTAAACTAAATGATACAAAACTGAATTGATTGTCATATGTTCAAAGCAACAATTGGCTAAACTTCCTGATTTTTCTTTTCAAGTGGGGGCGGCAACAATTCATACAGTTGATAAGGTTCGTAATTTGGGTATTATTTTTGATAAAAATCTTTCACTTGACTTACATGTTGCAAATGTGTGTAGAAAAGCAAATTTTAGTATTCATAAGCTTTGGCATATTCGTTGTTACTTGGATGATACCTCATGTAAATCACTTGTTCATGCATTTGTTACGTCACACATAGATTACTGCAATTCATTATACTGTTACTTACCTTCACATTTTCATAGATAAACTTCAGAAAATCCAAAATGCTGCTGCCAGACTTGTAACGGGTACTTCCAAATATGATCATATAAAACCCGTCCTACATAACTTGCATTGGCTTCCAGTTAGAGAAAGAATATCTTATAAGATTTTATTACTCACTTTTAAATGTATTTACAATATTGCACCGCAGTACCTTTGTGATTTAATTTCTCTTTACACTCCCTCTAGACCATTGCGTTCCTCGTCCCGTCTGCTTTTAACTGTCCCTAACATAAGAACTGCAAAATTTGGACCGAGATCTTTTAGCTATGCTTCGCCAGTTTTATGGAATTCACTCCCTGAGGTTTTAAGAAAAATTGAAAGTTTCACCCTTCTTAAATCCAAACTTAAGACTCATTTATTCTGCAAAGCTTATAATATCTGAATTCGTTTTATGTATTTTTATTTCGTAAATTGTTTTCTTGCTATATACTTGTTTTACTGTTTATCATGTAATTATAATATTCTTTTATCCACTATTTTTATTAACTCAATTTAACTTGATTTTTTTCTTTCTTCATGTAAAGCGCATATGAATATATATATATTATAGTATGTGCGCTATATAAGGAGCCATGATAATAATAATAATAATAATAACCGTAGCACTTTGTGAGAATTTGAGAGGTAGGATGGAACATTATAGGCATGGATGAGGTTAGCCCAAACTTCAGTGGGGTTTCAAGAGAAATAACTAGAGTCATCTATATAGTTAGGAAGTTGATGACATCCTACATAAAACCGCGATAGTTGTTTTCACAGTGGTTGGGAAGTTGAAAATAGTGATCATAAAGAAGATGCTGGTGTCTTCTGCAGTATAGGTATTGTATGTGAATCATTCGTAAGTATGCAATACTTGTCACTCTAGACTTTCATGAGCTTTTGAAAGATGGAATGGGATACATGCAGTATGGAGTGAAAGTTGCAAGAGGAATATAAGGATAACTGCAGTTCATATGTATCTTTTAAAGTCACAATTGGGTACATATGTACTGTATTATATGCCTTAATTCATAGGTTGTTGACAACAATACTCTTATATACATAGTTAAATTCAAGGCTTTGCACAGTTTACAAGTTGATGTACATGCAAATTGCAGGGCCCTCATAATGAGTTCAAGAACACTGTCGCTTTTGAATTGTGTTAGCATTTTTTTCCTTTTTTGAGATTTTAAAGCACAGTAATTGTGTAAGACTCAGACAGAGGAACTATATTTCTCTTGAATGTATCTGAAAGCCCAGGCTGGGGTCCAGATGCATTTATAATGGAACCCCAGTAACCTGCACCATTTTCATAAATTACTTGCTCAGCTCGGAGACATAAAAGCACAAAATACAAATGTCAGATAAGGCTCTGAAATAACCTGTTTCACCTGTTCTTTTGAGTGTATTGACGATTGTAAACAGATTTCTACCGTTCACCTTTCTCGTTTTACCTCAAGACATGAACTTATTAGTATCTGGAATACCATTAAAAATCAGAGTGAGCAAATAATGAAGCAGAATGCATCTTTAAATTATTATTTGAATCAAACCAGATATATTTTCACAATTCAAGTACACTCTATAAGTACTGTACTTTCTAGTCCTGTTTCAATGCACTTTGTAAGTATGAATATCATGTTTCTATCAGATAAAGGTAAGGAAATGTTCATGTTGTCAATACATCTGCTTTGAAGCATGATATGGGAGGACAGTTTAGAGAGATATTAGCATTAGAAAACTGTCCCAATCGCTCGCCCATCCCACCCCACACAAAATGGAGCTCCAACTATAAGGGCCGATAAGTTTACACAATGTTTTGCTAAATTGTCATAAGCTGTGTTATCATCTTAATTTAGAATGGTCCATCTCATGTGGCTGGTATGAACAGTACAAAGTAAATCATCATTCATCTTCCTTTGGGTTAGTACTATAACAGTTCATTTGAATTCAATGTAACAACCAAATTAGCCAAATTTGAATTAAATGTCATCAATATTTGTTGCTTCATCAGCCAACCCTGTTACCAATGTTCGTCTTGTCAACGGAAACTCTACATCCGAAGGAAGGCTAGAGATCTTTTATGAGGGCCAGTGGGGAACAGTTTGTGATAACAGTTTTGATACTGAAGAGGGGAACGTTATTTGCCGCCAACTTGGCTACACCAGAGTTGGCCAGATCCATTCTAATGCGTACTTTGGTGAAGGAGTTGGGCCTATTATGGCAGGTATTAACTGCTATGGGTTTTCTTATAGGCAGCAGTGGACGGATTGCATCATTGGCTATTGGGACACGATTAGATACACACACAGCGAAGACGTTGGATTAACATGTCTTGAAACTACTGGTAAGTGCCACACATGCCATACTTTATGTATATCGTTACACGCATGCTTCTTGTTTGTGTATATAGTGGTTGTAATACCTACAGTAGATGTAAATCCGTAACAGCTGTCTATTTGGATGTAATGCATTTATTCTTATAACATGTCGGCTCTCCAAAATGTTGGTTTATTGCAATCTTAAGGACTTTGTGATACTGTACATAGCTGAATAGGTCTGGTGAATCTTTGGGTACTGTTGTCTAGTACCTTGTAGCTCATTAATGGAAGATAAATGCAGGAAAGATGTTCTACTAATGATTGTAATCCATTGAGAGATCAACAATTTGAAACCAATAATCCTTTACTTAGTGAGGCTATTTGTACGCTATATTGTTAGAAATTTCAATTTTTTTTACAACATGTTGTAAAATATCCGAGAGAAATGCCGGTCCGTTGTGTTGTTGGGGTTGCAGTAATGTCATTACCCATGCAATTAGCCTTCATCTATGGCCGAAGGACGAAAAAACACGGCAATTGTGACCAAGTTAGTGCAGAACACCAGCGCCGATTCCACTGGGCCTTGCCAGTATACAGCTCCGTGTGTAGCAAACATTTCACGGAAGCAGACTAAAATCCCTCCTTTCTTATGAAATAAAACAAATGGGCTTTAACGGGTCGACATAAACTCTGAAGACCAGATCGGGGAACAGGAAAACTCAAATGGGACAAGTGGCGATCCTTTGGAGGAAGCGCAGCCTAGCACTAGGTTTCCTCCGATAGGGTTACAGGGGAAGCAGTTCCACGAACTGCTTAGTAAGTTCCCCGCCCTTTTTTAGCACACACACTATAGGCGGATACATATTGCATTTTCATGTACTTGTTACATCTTCTATTTATATGTATTCGTTGTATTCATATGTTATCATGCTTTTATAGTTGTTTTTCTCCTTTACCCTCTCCCTTGTCACCCTCTCGTTACCACTTGTGGGTTGGTTTCGTTTGGCCATTTTTGTAACATATTTTGAAAGCCGCAAGCCACTAAGCGGATGGCTTTTTTTAAGGTTACGTTACGTACCTCTACTCTCTGTAGCTTACTTCCCTTCCCTTTGTTTCTCTCCCTTTGCTCTTGTAAGTTTACGTTTAATACGTTAGACTAGGGTGTGTCGTTATACGATATACCAGGTTTGCCAGGTATTTCTTCATACCCATACCAACGGTATTGAAATCTGTCATCAACGAATATATCGAAAATAACCTTGAATATCTGGTAAAAATAATACCCGATAAATATACCGACCCAGATAATACACGCGAGCTTGAGGAAGTTCCCGCTGCTACTGTTTATCGAGTATAACTTACCACCCAAAGTTAACTGTAAACAATCTTGCTGCACAATCTTAGCCCTTGCACCTGTTGCTTATACTGTACCGGACAAAAGGTCAACAAAAGGGCACGCTGATATGTTTCTTGCGTTATCACCTTCAACTATGGTTTTTAATGCTAACTTCAGCCAATCACGAGTACTGATGGGTCACATTTACACACGTTAATATGGAACAGTCTACATTGGGGTGAGGGGGAGTACAGAATACAGCACAACAGCACCTGTTGGAGGTTTAGAAACACGTTCTTTGTTACACGAGGAAAAAGGGATTGGATGACATGTGAACGTTTAAACTGCCAAATTTTCGTTTGTTTAAATGTGGTCTTTGGACCTGGAATTCCATACATACGAGCTAAACGAAATGTAGGGTCAACAGTCTAATTTTTCCCTGATTGAAGTAGAAAATGCACAAAGAAAACTGTTTTCACCGCTTCATATCTTGGGTTAATTTTTTCCCTCACTTTAGGCTATATAATTACTTCCAACCGTAATACATGGTCATACAGAAAACGTTTGTCCAGATGGAGAATCTTCCTGAAACTTAGATGTAATTGTAATATCCCCTCCCGAGAAGCTATGATCAATGTATAGTTCTATCCCCAGTCCATGCTATTAAGCCAATTTTGATAATTATTCCAGAGAGAGGTAGGTATACAGTGTAGGTGTGCGAAAACGGTTACGCGATGAACTGATTTTTAATTATCTCGACTATGTGGTTCAGGTTCTGCCCTTCACATAGTGTGTATACATTAATAACATTACATGTATGCATGAAAGTTGCCATAGAAGAGGCTCGCCGCGGCCGTACTGGAGAGAGGGTCTCAGTCTGACTCCCAAAGAGAGACACCCACGAACAGGCAGAAGCAGAGGCATGCACCAGAGAGTCTGGTTCTGAGAGAGACCACAACCAAGGGATCAATACGACGGTGATGGAGCCAGATCCGGGAACCGCAGAGACGGGAACCGGAGAGACGGAAACGATTTCTGACGGAGAGACAGATTCCGGCGGAGATCCTTGTACAGAGTAGTTGAGGGGGAGACTCGTTCCGTAGAATGTTAAGACTGATTAAAGGAGATCTCGATCTAGATCCACAAGACATCGTGAGAGAAGAAGATACTCCCCAGCCTCTGATGAGTCTTTTGAGTCTACAGATGACGGTTACAGGAGAGTGAAAAGAAGGCGCCGGTCTCCACGACGGAGACAAGAGGAGGAGCCAGCATGGCTTGCAAAACTTTCGCATCTGCTGCGTCCCTTGCTGGGGAGGAACGATACAGAGCAGGAGAGAAGAGGAACGGTAACGGGCGGCAACAGCCAGCTGGGTTCAGTCACAGCTAGTCCCGCAGCCGAGGCCAAAGATAGCAGCTGCAGGAATGGACGTTCTGGACTGCAGGGCTTCCCTTAATCCGTCGGGACTGGATCAGCTTCGGCCAGTTCGGAGAAGGGGAGGAGGCTCTCATGACGGGGGGAGGCAAAGGAAAGGTTGAAAGCGGAACAAGGCGCCTCTTCGTCCCAGGTGTTCCAGACTCCAGCCCAGAGAAAGCTAGAGGAATTACTAACAATGTTGACATGGCAGCCCGCTCCGGGATGAAGTTGCCCTCTGTCCTCGTGTTAACTGCGGAGGTGTTGATAAGGCACCATCAGCAACTGTCCCAGGATGAAAATCAGGTTTCCAGAAATGAGACCGGTCAGCTATTGCTACTGCTGGTACCACTGGTCAGACTTGCCTACGACCAGTTTGCAAGGGTAGCCACACGCTCCATAAAGGCCAGGAGAGAAGACATCGTCTCCGCCATCCATTGGCCATCAGTCGAAGCTAAGACCAGAATGCTTGCTGTCATCCCTTGGGGACGACCTCTTCTGCAAGTTGAAATAGCTTGCAGGGAGACTTTGGCCAAATCCGATGTTCCGGCCATCGGAAAGTCACAGACCGATACCGTTTCGCCCATTGGAAAACAGACCATTCAGAGGGGGGCGAACAGCACCTTCCAGGACACTAGGCAGAGGAGCCTTGCGAAGTAGAGGCCAGGGTTGACAGGTCAACCAACCCGTCCTTGGGCACCAAGAGGAACGTGCAGAGGCCTAATATCCATGACCCGACAGGACAAGGACTGCTCCTCCACCCGGATGAGGGACTCACTGGAGCAACCGCACCTCTTGGGGGAAGTGGTCCCGACATAGAGATGCTTCCATATCAATGTTCTGGAGCTGCTAGCGGTCAACCAAGCCCTCGAGTCCTTTCACAAACAAGTGCACGGCACGATAACTACGATTTTCACAGACAACACAACAGTTGTGTCTTACATCAATCGACAGGGTGGCCCCCACTCAGAGAGGTTGTGTCAACTTGCCCGGGTGGTGCCAACGACAGGCAGGGACACTTGCACAATACTGCGAACCTCGCACATCACAGGCAAGCAAAATGTAATGGCAGACGCCCTTTCTAGGGGACACATCGATCCAAACTAATAAACGTTGGCATAGGAAACGTGCAACAGAGTGTTCAGCGTCTTTGGCAAACCAATTAAAGATCTATTCATGACACAGGCAAACTCCAATCTCCAGGCCGTCTGCGCCAGGCGGTTCCACCCACGAGTATATCACACAGATGCCATGTCTCTCTCATAGGACTTCCTGGAAGCTTTAATCTTCCCGCCACTATGCGTGATCGGCCAGGTCCTGAAAAAGACTCCAACGGCAGATTCATTCTAATAGCCCCGTTCTGGCCTCGCAGACCCTGGTTCGGGGAGATCCTCCAGCTCCTCATGGACACCCGGCGACCCTGCCGGACACACCACACCTGCTCTCCAAGAGACAGGGAACACTCACATCAAGGGCCTGAAGTTAGTAGCCTGGAAGGTGTCCTGTTTACCCTCTGACAAAGAAATTTTTGGAGGCAGCTGCCGCAGTGGCAGCCGACGCTAAAAAGGGAATGACATTACGATTATTCCTGCCTGCGGAAGTAAGGGGAGTGGTGCCCACCAAGACAAGAACTGCCTACAGAGGCCTCCCTACCACAAGTAGCCGATTTCCTCCACTCTTTTTTTGTGGAGGGCAAGCAGGTCTTGACAATAAAGAATTACAGGTCGGCAATCACAGCTATTCACCAGAGATTTCCGGATGGTCCCACCCCAGGAATAACACAGACATCGCTCAGCTCATTAGAGGGATGGAAAACAGGCACCCACGGATCAGGTGGCTATCCAATTTGTGGGGGCTTTCAGCAGTGCTGTGGGCCTAGACGAAACCACGGTATTAACCAATGCCGACTGCATCCCTGGCGGCCCTGACTAAGAAAACACTTTTTCTCATCACAGTGGCGTCGGCGAGTAGAAGGAGCTGTCTCCATCAGGTTCGAGAATCATGGGGTGAGGATGGTCCCGACCCATCCTTATTTGCAAAAAACCAGGCTCATACTTTCCTGCCAGGGGATATCTTTATCTCAGAGTACAAAAAAACCTTTTGTTAGTGGTCATGACAAGCAGTGGTGCCCAGTCAGAGCACTTAAGTAGATCTACACAAGACAGAGCATCTAAAAGGGTCGACAGCATCCCTCTTCTTTCTTCCACCAGCTCCTTACTCATCGGCATCGAAGGATACCTTGTCCTGCTGGATAGAGGAGACGATTGGTCCCTTTGCGACTGGAAATGCCAGACCAAGAGCCCGTGATATCAGGGAAGTCACTGCTGCCATGCTTTGCTTGCATCTTGATCGAAGATATCCTCAAGGCGGAAGCATGGAAGACACCAACAACTTTCTTCGTTACTTATCTTACGTTTCATAGGCTGAGACGGCATTTGGAAGTGCGGTGATGCGATGGCAGGTGGGTACTAGGTCCCACCTCTGGGGTCTTCCACCATTGGACAGTTCAACTCGGTGCTAAGGTTGGGAGGAGACGGGTGAGCGAGGAGTGAAGTAAATACCACAAAACTTACTGGTTTTGGTATTTACCAGTGACGAGCTTACCTGTCTCCATTCCCGCCTCCCTCCCCGGAGGGGGGTGGGATACAGCCAGACTGGGGAGTCGTTGGACTAGACTTATGACTCTGTGCACTATACATGATAGACTATATGAAATACCTGATATACATGATACACTATACATGATAGACATGGCTAACTACTCAGGGTCATCGACCATGTCTATCGGTGAGTGTAACTTTACTATCTCGTTAGCCTACGGTTATAACTTAACTGAAACTAAGGCGTCAAGCTTAAACAGGGTTAAGGCTAAGAGAATTTCAATCAGGTCTTAGGCTCCTTGTTAGGATAAGGGTAGGAACGTCTGCTCTGGGGGGCCATCACCATCCCCACTAGGAGGCATTAGGGACTCATTGTTAGGATGTTTCGACATAAACCACTTTGGAAGGGAAGTGGTCTCATGAGAAGGAAGGCCAACGACCGGAGGTGCCAGTCATAGAGGGCTCACAGTGTTAAAAGGTTACCAGGACATTCTAGGCATGGTAGAACGTGGTGCTAAGGTTGTGAGGAGACAGGTAAGCTCGTCACTGGTAAATACTCAAACCAGTAAGTTTGGGGTCTACACTTAAATTGGTCCATCTCATGTGGGTGGTATGAGCATTACAAAGTAAATCACCATTCATCTTCCTTCATCTTCCTTCGTTCATTTTCAATGTAACAACCAAATTAGTCAAATTTGAAATATTAAAAATGTCATCAATATCTGCTGCTTCATCAGCTAACCCTGTAACCAATGTTCGCCTTGTCAACGGATACTCTACACTAGAAGGAAGGCTAGAGATCTTTTATAATGGCCAGTGGAGAACAGTTTGTGATGACATTTTTGATACTGATGAGGAGAACGTTATTTGCCGTCAACTTGGCTACACCGGAGTTGACCAGGTCTATTCTAATGCGTACTTTGGTGAAGGAGTTGGGCCTATTATGGCAGGTATTAACTGCTATGGATATTCTGATGAGCAGCAGTGGACGGATTGCAGTATTGATGATTGGGACACGAATAGATGCACACACAGCGAAGACGTTGGATTGACATGTTATGATGCTACTGGTAAGTGCCACACATGCCATACTCTCTGTATATTCAGTACACAAACACACTTCTTCTTTACATTGGTTGTAGCGCCTAGATGTAAACCTGCAACAGCAATCTACTTGGATATGTTTAGCTTGTCAGCTCTACAAACTGTTGGTACATTACAATCTGTGAGTGGCTAATTAAGCCTGTCGTTAGTAATGAACTTAGTTGAATTTCATTCAAGTTTTGAAGCTCAGTTAAAATATGAGAAGAAAAAAACCTACATTAATATGATATATCAAAAAGAATATTGTGATGGTTTGTGAAGTTCATGGCACTGGCAAACTGCTATACAATGACCATTGATTTTCAGCAAGAAAGCAAAGTTTTTAACATGTTGTGCTTGCATACCCAGCCATCTACCTGTTGTCATTCTATATTCTCCCAGTTCTAAAAACCTTCCAGTCAATTTCAATCCTCTTGCTTCTTTATACCATCAGGTAGTTTCAGTTGTATTCTGAGTACAAAAGTGATGATTGCAAATATATAAAAAGTCACTTCAGGTGGTATTTTAGGCACTGTTCCCATGATGGCTGTTTGTTTGTGTTTGTTTCTTTGTTTTGTTTCTTTTTTGGGGGAGACTTTCCATTACTTTGTGATGTTACCATGGCTGGTTCTCATTCTTAGTTTCAGGATGCCTCATAAATCTTAAAAATGTGTGCAGTGGAGGTCATAGGTTACTTGAGGGGAGCAGCTAGAGCTGTCAAAATGTGGAAACATTGTAAGACAGTATCTGAAGTAAGGTAATTCTGACATGTCTCAAAATGCAACTGATATTAAAATGTTTTGTACTTCTGTTCCTATTTTTGTCAAGCCCATACATATACATAGATCTGCAATTTGTGCCATTTGATATATATATATCAGTATGTCATGGTTAGTTGTTAATTTTGTTAGTATGTTATACTGTATATGTTTTATTGCTACACCCATTCCAGGGTCTGGAGATGTGCGACTAATTAATGGTTATGCTCCAGAGGAAGGAACCGTCCAGATATATTACAATAACGAATGGGGAACAATCTGCGATGACAGTTTTGACCTGCAAGACGGTAATGTGATCTGCCGCCAGCTTGGCTATAGTCGAGCTCTGCGGTACCAATCCAATGCTTACTATGGTGAAGTAGATGGACCCATTATGTTTGACTTAGCTTGCAGTGGTTGGGAGGACAGCTGGAGGGATTGTAACTACTATGACTGGGATACCAGTTCCTGCTCACATATTGAAGATATAGGATTACAATGTACACATGTTAGTATTGGTGAGTATCAAAGGGTTTATGTATTATATGAAGATCTTCTGTATACCCATCATTTTATTGGTTATGATGTTGAAGGCTCAGTAACCTTTGCAATCGTGCTGGCGTGTGTGGGTGCATGTGTGGCGTGCATAGCTTGTAAACATGATATCTTAAGATGGGTAACCTGTGCAGTTCTCATATGTGGCATGTGGCTTTGAACTTAGTACAAGAACCCTGTTGCTTTTTTACACTTTATACAATTTGATGTAGGTGAGAGTTCATTTAAGTGTATGAGAGGTTAAAACTTGAAATACTTGTAAACAAGATATCTCCAGATAGGAAACTTAATTGGCTCTCATATTTTGAGTGCAACTTCCCTATAATAAGTACAAGAATCTTATTGTTTTTGGTGGAGGTCAAAGGTCGTTTGAGGTCATCAAAGGTCACACTCTGAAAAGTGTTATAAATATAAAACTTGTAAAACAGGATATCCCAAGATAGGTTACATCATATGGAATATATTTGGCTTGTGTCCTTCTTATAGTGAGTACAAGAACCCTATTATTTTTGGGTGGACGTCAAAGGTCATTTGGGGTCAGTAGAGGTTCGAATGTCAAAATATCAAATGGATGTCATCAGGTTAACTATTACAAATGCAAATTCAGGATTAGAGTGACCATACAAAATAAATTACCAGCAACAAACATTGTCCCTCTGTTTTTCTTTCATTGTTGTGGTATTATGTCACACAATTCCCTGTCATCAAACCATGTACTGTAAGCACTGACTCTGTTTAGATTTGTACTGCTCTCCATCTGCGGTATTAACTTCAGCCAGGGTTATTAGCTACCAAATGACTCTTGTGCTGCATATGTAATGCATTTAATGGCAAGTACCCACTGGAAGGGGGTCCCCTCTGCTTTTATTTTCCTTTATAATATATCATTCATGCTTCCAAAGAGTAGAACAATATAAAGTTAAAGTGTATTTGATAATGAAGCTCTGAAATACATTATAATTGCATCACATTTAAAGGACAAATATCATAAAATGGAAAGTCAAGCTTTTGAAGAAGATATGCCATCAGACATCTGTAATTAAATGTTGTTTGTAGAACTGTTGCCCGTATTCGCATGTCAACCACATGTTTACAACGATCAATATTTCATTTGTGAGTGACTAAGTACTATAGGTCCGTTAGTTTTGTTTCTTTTATAATCAAATTTGGCAATTGCCATTGTGGCATACTGTACATACCATTGGTCCATCAAAATACACTGATAAACATAAAATTTAATTGAGAATAAATTCAATAATTATCCTGAGTAAGCAAAGTATGTAGATGTTTATCGTTCATCCATATTCCTCGGGTTTTGCACAGCTTCAAACATTCCTTCATTAACTATTGGCAGTTACAAGCTCCTGGTCTATCATTGGATTTGTGTTACTGTTGCGGCACACACCATTGATGAATAAATATCACTTTAAAATAAATCTGATTAATTATCAAATTGGCAAAACAAGGTTAATCACATGCATTAAGCAGACTTTATGTTATGATTATATTAAATGGTTGTCTTTGCATCATCCTTCAAGATTCTTATTTAAATATATTCACATACAGGATCCAGTTCTGTCACTGGATTAGTGGTCACTGCAATCATTATCATTTTAATCAGCATCTGTTGCTGTAGTATCTGTGCTGCTGTGATAAAGAAATCAAGGCAGCCAAGATCGTCAGCAACTGCTGCGGGGACTCACCAACAGGTGCCTCATCAGATTAATCAGATGGCTGCGATGCAACCACTCCCGACATCAGGTCAAACAGCCCAAACCGCAGTGGGAGATAATCCACCCGCATACATGGAAGTGATGTCTAGCCCTATGAAGTATCCACCACCAGGCACTCAGAGTAACCCAGCATACCCCCCACAGAACTATCCTCAACAACCAACTGCAACCCAACCAGCCATTGTTCCCTACCCTACACAGGCAGCTCCATACCCACAGCAACCCACTGTTGCCCCATACCCACAGCAACCCACTGTTGCCCCATACCCACAGCAACCCACTAATGCTCCTTACCCACAGCAACTCCCTAATGCTCCATACCCACAACAACCCACTGTTGTTCCTGCTCAGTCATACCCAGCTGCTGTGCCTCAGGGGTACCCTCCTCAGAATAATCAAGCAGAGCTGTACCCACAACAGGGTAACCCGACAGTGCCACAGAATGGAGAGTTGAACAATGTAGCACCCTCAGCGCCACCAATGCAGCCTCAGAGTGTTCAGCCTGAGTAAAAATGTCACATCACATCAAGAGTAGAAACTGACCCCATTTATGAAGGACCTTTTGACAGCTGCTCCTTTGAATGGTCTGTACTAACCCTTGTGTTCATGAAATAATGTAGTACTATATTGTTTGTATTGTGGAAATCCATTTGGATCTGGTATTTTTCTAATTGCTCATATTCAACATTAGCATTTTAAGGGAATTTTTCTTTTTGATAGTTTTTTTGCTTTGTATGTATGTGATAGCTTGTTTTTAATCACAATAACACCTAGCATTAGATTCTACCTTAATGAGCAGAAGTAATATTTTTCAGTGGAGGATAATTGTCAGTAAAAATTAAAGTCTGAAAAATTGTAAATGTATGAATTCTAAGGTATTAAGGTGCTTTGATGTACTTCATACTTGGCATATGGATCCAACTTATTAAGTATAAATATATCATATTGTGTTCTTTTGAGGTCAAAGATCAACAGAGGTCAAAGTCTGAACTTTGTTAACTTGTTAACTTGTTGGTTCCAATATTAAAGCTTGAATGAACTTGACATCTGGTATTAGGATCCACCTTATTAATAAAACTCTTCTTGTGTGCAAAAAGGTATTGAGCAAAGTTTAATAAGTTATAATAAGTTCCATATCAATATTTGATTTATGGTACCATTGTGACAACAACCAATTTTAATATTGCAGAGGCTGATATCACCAACAGTTACCATGTACTTTCTTTTTGGTTCCTTGCTTTAGCAAAAGGAACCTATGTAGTCAGGTTTGCGTGTGTGTGTCTGTGTGTGCATCTGTGACACTTGCTTGGGTATGCTCTATCTCAATAAGGGAAAGTTGGATTGAGGCCAAACTTGGACTATAGATCTGCCATATGGAGAAGGTGTGCCCTATTGTTTTTGGTGCCCACAAAGGTCACCAAAGGTCAGTTATGGTCCAAAAAACGAAAATATTAAAACTGCAATGACTCCCAGTGCCAATGTGCGACAAGGTTGATATTTTGGGACAAGTTGTGAACTGGTTAGGGAAACATTTTGAAATTTAACATTCATGTGATCCGAGGTCACCAAAGGTCAATTAATGATAAAAAACTAGTATTTTTGCGATAACTGGAGAACGAATTGTCTGTTAGGGTTGGGAGTTGCTTCAATTCAATCCAATTGTCGACCCGCATCTGGGTGACCCATGACCTCAATTTGACCTCTGGTGACCTTTAAGTGGTTTGGGGATTTTTACAGTTTCGATGCTATTTTCAGATGTTAAAGGTACCTTCTGATCATAAATGTCAATAGCTTGACCCCTGTGTGACCTTCGTGTGCGAAGTTATACAAGGTCAAAGTTAATTTTCAGACATTTAATGCAATAACTCCCAGTGCCAAGGTGTGACACGGTTGATATTTTGGGACAAGTTGCAAATGGTATAGGGGTATATTTTCAAACTGAACGGTCATGTGGTCCAAGGTCACCAAAGGTCAATTAACGTTAAAAAAATAGTATTTTGGGGGGAGAAAATGGGCAAATAAAAAATGTTTGAATTTTTACAGTTTTGATGCTCTAGTTAGGTCTCACCGATCAAAAATGTCAATGGGTTGACCCCCGGGTGACCTTTGTGTGTGAAGTTATGTATGCATACAAGTTCAAAGTTAATTTTTAGACATACTGTATAATGCAATTAACTCCCAATGCCAAGGTGTGACATGGTTGATATTTTGGGACAAGTTGTGAATAGGGTGGTGGAACATTTTCAAACTTAACGGTCATGTGATTGGAGGTCACCAATGTTATCATATCTGTTGACCCGCTTGTATGTGACCTTTAATATATTTCTTACATTTTCGACGCCATATTCAGATCTCAAAAGTGCCTTCTGATCAAAAATCCAATCACAATTTGTGATCACAAAAGGGTTGACTATAGTGTTGGTTACTTTATGGGTACATGTAGGACCACAATTACTTGGACTATTTGAGGCCAATCTTGCTTGATAATATTATTTGTATTGTCATATACCCCTATGCAAGGAACCACAGTGCCCTTGGGCTCTTGTTCATTTGATAATTTGAAGTCCTAACTAATGAACAAAGGTCGAGGTTTTAAGTGAACAATCGTTTTGAGGCCGGTATTAGTGAATGGTATATTAGGTCCACTTTGTGGATAATGCCTTTTTTTCAGAGGCTAACATCACTAGGTACAGTAGCTGTTTTTTCATCTTCATCATGTTTTGGAGTCAAAAATTATAATCAAAAGTTGCAATATTGAGAGAACAATATCTTTGTTCTTATGAGACTTTTGTAGATTTTGTGACTATTTTAGAGGCTACTATAAGTGAAATGTCATTATTTGGGACTTATTTTATCTGTATCATAATTGTGATAGTTTTCACCAAGGCATTAAAAGTTTGGCATTATAATCAATTGCAGAATTTTGTGGTTTACTTTAGATGTTAGATCAATCAATGAAATGAATATAAACGAGGTTAAGACAAATACAAACAAGAACAGTCATTAAAGTACATGATAAAAGAAAAGATAACTGGAACAAAATTGGGTAAACGACCAAGTGCAGGCGGCAGGGCGTTCCATAGACATGGTTGCGCGAATATGAAATGACCCTATCACCATTAAACTTAGATTTACTCAATGGTTGGTGAAGGGCCAGGGTTTGAGCGATGATGCACGGACCACAACACCATGTCAACAGTTCTCAATGAGTGGAAATGTCTAGCTGGATTCATTGTCGTTCATTTGGAAAGGAATTTTATACTTCTTTTCACACTCTTGTGTCTAAAATATCCTGTATTCGTATTTTTAATCTAAAATCTAAAAATGACATTAAAACATGTCAGCTATACTGCCATGTGATCACAAATATTAAAATTATTATAAGCTGCCAGATTCACATGATGGTCAAGCCTGCCTATAGAAAATCAGCCTTCAAATTCAATCGAGCTTCTATAATGTGTTACTTGATAGCATAAACTATCCCAGGTATGGCCATTATGATTCATCCTGGAGTGCACCTATTAAATTGACCAGCCACCAGTATAATTGTACACACAAGTGCTCTAATGGCCAACACTACTTTCATGTGTGCAGACAAATTTGGCTTGACCACTGAAATAGTACACTTTGTTGAATCATGAGTTTGTGCAGAGGAGCGTTCCGTATGGCTAGTATTATTAACTTAGGTAGATATTCAATCTCCCCTGTGATTTGCCAAAAACAGGGGAATCAGGTGGTACTACTATAGGCAAGGAAGATCATAATGTACGTTTGAATTATTATATGTCAGAAGTTTTTGGAACACGCTGTGCCGTCTCAAATCTTGGAAACTCAAGAATATCATATATCAGATGGCTAAGCTTAAGTATATCATCATATCATGTGTGTCTTTGTGTACCTATTTTGCCCTAACAAACAATGGTTGACATTCGCATTATATTTGTCATATTCAGCCTGAGACCTGGAACTACCACAAGCGTTTAGTATCGTAGAGTATGTGATTGAGTTTGATGATTTATGACATGGTCCAGGTGTGATCTCACTTAAATTGCTCTGATGACAGAAAAGGTGCAAAGGGCCAGTCTGGTGGGTAGGGTGGGGTTGGGGGGTGAAGACTTATTTCAAGCCCTTTGATTCAAGACTTGAAGATATATCAGAGAGTTGGGAGCTAGGATTATTGCAAGAATACTTTTGCTATCTTAATTTCATTTAAAAAGTTTAGACAGAGCGTTTTATTTATTACCTTTTAATTAGTATATTATATTTGATGCAATGCAATTCAGGTTCTCATGTTAAGGTTGAGTAGCAACTGGCAGCAAATAGGGATTGTTGTTTCCAACGTATCTAACAAATGGCTGTGTACTTGAATAATAAAACTAAGTAATTAGCGATATACAGACAAATAATTGTATCCCAGATATCTCTAATTCAATTTTCGATATCTCTAATTCGAATTCTTGATATCTCTAATTCAAGTTTGGATATCTCTAATTATATTCCCGATATCTCTAATTCAATTTTCGATATCTCTAATTCGAATTATTGATATCTTGAATTCAATTTTCGATATCTCTAATTATATTCCTTATATCTCTAATTCAAGTTTGGTTTATGCAACAGTGCTAGTTTAGGTCACTTGCAAAATGATAGTTATGTGATTGGTAAGATTTGCTGAAGCTGGGCAGTTGTATGGCCAACACACACTTTGCCCGACCAACCACAATGTGTCATGTTAACAACATTGCAGTTGCGTCCAGTCGCATTCATGCAGGCAGTGTGCAGTCAGAATTTTCCTGTCACATTTGTTTAAGATTAATAGAATCCGGAATTAAAAATAATAGAATGATATGTATGTGTCATTTACATTTTCCTTTTATTTTATTTTTTAATCATATATTGCCAATTATTTACTTCTGGGGAATAAAAAATATTAACACTAAAGAATAACAAACACAAGACTGTCCTGTACTTTTTCTGTTGCTGCTTTATTCAATAAATGACATTTTAAACATAATGAAACACATTACCCTAATACAGGTGTAACACGCTCAATCTCACGTAAATTCTTAGAAGGATGGGGCGTAAAATATGATCCAAGGAAGAAGAGACAACGTAAGCAAAACGAGAGCCAAACACATAGAATTACAATTGACACAGTATATTCTAAAGATTAAAGTATTTACAGATCAGAAAAATTACA
>KN885585.1:27443-43469 GCA_000934455.1 Apostichopus parvimensis | reverse complement strand
GCACTAGATATATGTCCTTCGATGCAACACTGCCATCCAGAGATAAACAGTTATACACCCCGACTTGAATGCTCTTGTTACCCCAAACCTAGTACCGTAACTCATACCATGAACTAAAAATTAAATTCCGCATGCGATTTGAGAATTGAGCACATTTCCTGTGAATATCATGTAGTGGATCCAAGGGCGTATCATTGCCATGGGCGGAGGGGGGCGGACGCACCCATCACGTCTTGAGATTGTTCCCATCTGCATGAAAACGCGCGCTCCATAACCCTACGCCCACCCCTCTAATCGCTTCCCGATGAGTTACGAAACTTAATTAATGACCTTCGCCCGTAGTACCAAGACTTTGACAAAATCCGGCAACACACCACTACATCGATAACAAGTGATCGGGTTGTGTTTTAGTGACGTCTAGAGGTCGTGCACTGACCTACATGAATTGTGACCACTCCCGATTTTGCAATTTCCCAAGATCAGGCCCCGAAAAATCCCAAGGACGCTGTACTGTATGGATATCTAGCAATATCTAGCAATATCTATAGGGATGCAAATCCCAAGATCTTCCCTAAACTGAAGGCAAATAGAGAATTTCAGTCTCATTTCAATTATTCGAATTTGTAAAGCAAACAGCAGATATCACATCACATCAGTGAGCATGTAAATGGCGTTCCAGGATGAACAGCCTCCAAACTGTCTATGTATGTAGTGTTCGGTTTCGGAAATATCTGGTATTTTTTCATTTCCTTCAACGAAGTTTTATATAGTAGCCGTTATAAAAGGTTTTGTTTGTACACCAATACATGCATGGGCGCAGATCCTGGCGGGGACAGCGGGACGCGTCCCCACTAACTTATTCAGTGGCGGGGACATGATATACCGTGTCCCCACCAAGTTGTCTTGACCAAACGTTGTATTTAAAATTCCCCTATATTGAACTTTGGCGCAGTTTGATCCAGCATTGTGCAAATGACATGCTATAAAAGACGAGAGTTATTACTTTTGACATTGTTAGGCGTGACTTCTTGAAGTATTAAAACATTCAATCATGTGAAACATAATCTATACACGAGACTGGTAAATTGTGGTCAGCAAAACGAACTCAGTGCGAACAAAACAATTTGAGCTAGCTTCATGTCCAGTTCTCATTTTATTATATTTATCCACAGTTGTTAATATAGGACGGAAATCGCATTTGCGGTAGTCTATAATTGTTTTCTGGGAGAGGACCCAGACCCATCGTATACAAAAGTCTACTTGGATTATTTGTCCCCTAATTTTTTTTTCTGCAGACGCCCATGTGTTTCCCCAAACTAAATTTCTAAGCCATGAGATCTAAAACTTAAGGAGGTTTGGGAGCATCATTGGGTCTGGGAAGTGTTATTTCCGGCGATCTGGGAGGTATGTTTGCCCCAAAAAAATCTTCTACGCTACGCGCGAACCCATGGTCGCGCTCCGCTTAGATTGGATCAGAGAACAGGCACGCGTCCCCACCATTATCCAAGACTGATCTGCGCCCATGCACCAATAAATTAACTGTGTCTAAATATTCGAAAATTCCCTGACCGACATTCTTAAACACACTTCCCTCTACTCGTGCAATTTTGACCGGTCTGTTAGGGGTTGAAGGAGGTTTTTCTATATTGGTTGACCATAGATGAAAATATGTGCAACATTATGGGTATGTTTTGAAAAGAATTCATTTCACGAGAAATGTGAACTATCAAATTCTGAACAAATAATGGGCTTAAAACCTAAAAAGGTGGGGCTGACGGGTATTGTGGGCCGCGACGAAGAATCACCTACAGAAGCAATGACCCACAGGTGATGCGATGAGGTCGAACATAAGGTGAGACTGGTGACAATCTTCAAAATCTTTTTTTATTGGATTATACTTGGTTCTCAGGCAAAAGTGTACATCTGTTTGGTCATTTTCAAGCCCGAGATGTGCCATTTCCGGCGATCTGGGGGGGGGGGGTATCAAAACCAGAAATTTTCCTGTACGCTGCGCGCCAACTGATGGTGGCGCTCCGCTTAGATAGTAATTCGCGCGCCCGGGTTAGAAAATCCTGGATACGCCCCTGGTCTCTTTATTACTCATTATAACTAGGACGATTTAGAAACGAAATGTTGCCCACGGTTCGTTCGGCGAATTTACACACCTGGTCGTCAACCAATCAGAAAGCTTCCTTTTAGGTAATTTGAAGCACTTCCGTCAAAATGAGTTTAAGCTTTCAGTATTGGAAAATTTGTATCCGAGTCTCTGAGCTTATACCTCCTATTTTACAGACATTATAAGCGAAAACCTTTCCGATATAAAGATCTAGAAGAAATATAAAAGAGAAAGAGCTGGAAGGTGAAATCAGTCGCGGACAAGCGGAAGGACATACCCCAGTCAGTGTTCAACTAGATTTGATACAGCAGGAGCAGGGACGTCGCTAGGCCTATTACCAGCCTACAGTTGGCCACTGCGTAATAAAATACATATCGCCTAGCTAGCCGCACTCGATGGAGAGTCACGAATCGTATGCACAACGGCGACGACAACGTGCGTTCTCATCCTTTCTATGATTAGTCATAAGTTGTTGCGCGAACAGCATGTTATGAAGCTATAAGCTAGCAATCGTACGTGCTACGCGCTTCCTATAAATAATTATAATTACACTGCTAAATATGAAAGTTGATATTGTCCATCAGTTAAGTTCGTCAAATGTATCAAAGTCTAGACATTGGAAAATAAACAAGAATCATCCTACTGGAAAAATTGTTAAGAATAATTCAAACCGGAAACAAAATCTGCTGATAATATGATATCATATGATAATGATGAAACTGGCAAAACATTGCACCAGATCGCATCTAAGGACCTTCAATTGTTCAAAAATTTCTCAAAGGGGAGGGGGACACCCACTCCCCTTAGACCCCTCCCCAATATCAATCGCAAAATGTGCTCCCCCTCCCCATTGGAAATACCTGGATACGTCGCTGGTATATATATTGTCTCTATGGTATACAATTGAAACACTAAATGCTAGTCAGTAGTAGTCGTAACCGTTACAGTACGTTACTTGGTTCGTCTCACCGAACTCTTGAGCAGTGAAAAAAAAAGCTCGGGGATTGGCCTAAACTATAATTTCTTGATGATTTCCTTCATTTTTTGTTGTACAAATAATATTCTTCAAAGTATCGGCTTTTCCGACTTCCATTGGGCCCTAGGCTAGGTTTAACTAGTTACAACTGATTATCTCAATTGTACAGTAGCCGAGAAGTCCATGATGTTGAGAAACCTCTTGATTTTACCACTATCGAAGGTTGCACTTTCTTTAAAAATTATTGGGTAAATAATTTGGTGTATGTAACGTGTGGGCGATAGTTAGTATGTTCCTTAACTGCATCCTCCCCGCCCTAGGGATATTTCCCGGCTACGGTTTTGCATTGGCAGAGTCAGACTGACTAAAATTGAATATTAGCGCGCTTTACAGCTATTTTATATGCATATGGCTGCCAAGAAAACACTACTAGTTTAGTCACAGTTGTAGTTGTTTTATCTGCAAACTTTGTCTATTCATCTTAGAGCTGAGTTAACTATCAGGTTAGTAGTTAATACGGGTTGGCGTATATCGCCACCGAATTTGTCTATATCGAATTTATATAAAGGCCTACGTGAGAACCGCAACCACTGAAAACTCTCTTGGTATACTTGACGAAGATGATAGGCTTATTTTTTGGTAAGTCACTATGTCGTCGGATATAATTTGTTGAAAAAAGGTTTCCCCTTTTTTACACTTACATAGCTTTTGTAGTTAGTAGTCTATGTAGCCTTCAAACAGATAACTTATACTCAGTTGCTTACTTGCTTAACCAGAGTGATTAATAAGTTTGTGAAGTGAGGGCCAGTGTTACAAATGTATCGAGAAATGTTCGGAACAAAAGTGCAGTCGTGAAATATGGGAGGTCTGACTCACACTGACGGTATCGTTGACGAGTAGCGGGGGGGACGGGGTGGGGGGGGGATACAAGGCAGCAGTCGGAATTTTCTATCTTCAAAACCCATCCAGTTGGAATTTAAGTCACTACACCCCCCCCCCCCCAATAATCAGGCCTTAGCTGCGTCCCTGAGCAGGAGTAACGAGTAGCCTGTAATTCATTATTCAATTTATTATTGTTAGATCGTAAAAGTCCCAGCAGGGTTCCTAACACCATGGAGCTCAGGTTTATAGCTCCATGCTAACACTGACTGACAGACGATTTTTCAAGGCATTTTGAACGTCATGTGGGACATTATTAAAACCCAAAATAGTATCATTACACTACTACAGTGCTAGACGATGCGGACCATGGATATTTCACCATTTCTGTCAATATATTAAGTCAGCAAAATGGACGACCAAGAAAAACCGGGTTTAGTTTCAGATGGAAAGGTTGGGACGTGGGAGTCCTACAATCGATCGCGACAAAAATGTATACTGTTGCAAAGCCCTCCCCTTAAATAAAAGATTTAAGATCAGATCTTAAAATGATTACGCTATATACATTATGTGCGCTACGGTACTAGATATAATATATTTAATAATAAGGTAGGAGTGTTGACGGAAATTCCATCAGAACGGACCATGGCCCTGTGTGTATTGAGAAAGAGTTCCTAATTTAACATGATTTGTTGTTTTAAGAGCTGAACACGTGTAGTAGCGGTGAACACCATGTAGAACAACCTATCTTGGCAAAACGAAGTGGAACCATGTTGTATAAAGGGGACCTCATAACCTTTATATACCAAACGTGACGTACCTCTGTTAGAGTTAAACAAATGTATCAAAGGGGAGCAACACGATAATACATATAACTTACTTCAACAATTAACAATTTCCAGTATATTTGCGATGTGGAAAAGGACCAATAATCGATTGCATAAATCTTCAGGTGTGTTCCTAAGCCACATGGTCCCTGCCCCTTCACCTTATGGCCAGCTCTCCACTCTACGTAGACGATGTATATTACACGAACTAAATCCCAAATTCCACAATCTATAGTAAGAAATTACTTTTTTCTTTAAGTTTTCTATAATTAGTTCATTTTATTGGGAAATTGACTAATTCCACCTTCGATCTATGCGCTAATATTTCAAAAGGATGAAATTACTTCAAAAATGACTTACCTATATCAATATGGAGAAGAGACGAAGTGTTGTGTCTGTATGAAACAGACTAGCCGACGAACTTATAATATTTTTATGTGAAGATTAGCATACAATAACAGCAGTTAGCCAATCAGAATGCGAATCGCAAGATCACACGACCGATCAGGTTAGAACACACAACGCGATAGCAGGCACGTTATGGACTTTAACCTAAACGAAAAATATCCTAACAAATCCCAGTCAGATTCATTAAAGCTATACAAACAATGCATATAAAATATTAAATTTCATGAACAAATACTACGGAAATAATTTAAAACAATAAACTAAATACAAACTTTTATATTAAACAATCGTTTAGCATAGAACACTTCTATAAAGAAACATAAATCTATTTCTACCCTCATGAGCGCATATATAGTACCTAATTGTCCACACGTTAAAGTAGTTACGCTAAATATGTTGCGTTACCTCAGCGATATAACACACGTTTCATTTGCTGCATAAGCAGGTCCAGACAAAGAATTAGATAACGATTTAATCAAAGGTCGTGTTTGGTTTAGTCTCTCCTATTACTGTATTCGCGCTTTAACCGTATATTATAACGTAGTAACGTAATATCGCTGTATAGATTGATCTTTATAAGTGCCGAGGCGAGGTCAGAAAGTAATCGAGTGCTGAATAAAAGATAATCCAGCGTTGTTGCCAGTTAAGACAGAAGGCCACGATTTCCTTACATTGTGCGTTAGTTAAGAATATGAATGTTTGCCTGTTCGTTACTATCATACGAAATATCTCAATAAGAAGGGTCATGTCTTCTAGTCGTGAGCTTATAGTCGACATTTCGGAAGTTTTGTTCAGTTTTTATATTTATGAGGCAACACGTGTTTTGTTTGAATTAAAACGTCCCTCCCCACAACTCTTCTTAAAAGTACAGCGCAGTCTATTACAAAGAGAGTTACATGTCACAAAATAATAACGACACTTACATCAAAAAAGATTTCGGAAAGGAGGTTTGTATGACAAATGTGTTTTTATAATAGGTAAACTGCAACGACTGATTTAATTAGATATAAATTTTTAAACCCAAATCAGTTACCCGCCTTAAAAGCTCTAATAGCTATGGACGATTATTTAACTTTCATATATGCAACGAGTGGGCATTACATAAGAGTATATTTTGCACTCTGTTTCATTTTTCAGTATCAAATTTTATTTTGATAGCAAGACCAAGGGAATATGGTTTTCTCCCTTTGATTTCCTACATCTTTGCAACAAGTTGCATTATATTGCCATACGTTACATAAATACCATGGTATTTCAATTAAATAAACAAAGCTAAAGTCAGTGAGATGAAAGCACTTAATATTCACATTCAGTATGTTGATCCTTCTGTTTTATTTGTTCTAAATGACCGCATAATCATCACAGTTTATTTTTTTTTGGGGGGGGGGGGGCGCAGAGAACACAATTCGAACCTGGCGTAAACTGAAGTACAAATTATAAAACCGTATGAAACAAGTGAAAACATAAGCCTAGGCCATAGTCAGTCCACCCTAGAGTTCCTCTACATTAGTCGATGAGCTTTCAGACTAGATTTAGACCTATCCTTAGTCTGATTTGGCTGTTCATGCTATTCATGGCATACAATTGGTTTGGGATAAGTATATGTTTGCATAGATAGAGTACCAATCATTGCACTACGATGTGTATTTGACTATTAAAGCCGCCTGAACTACTCAAGGCAGACATTGATCTTACTTGACTGCCAAGATTGTCATTTCTTGAACCAAAAATAGCACACTTGAGGTATGTAACTGTTGTGACATCATTGTTAAAAACTATTTGACGACATTCTGAAGATATGTGAGCCAAATTAAATGTCGGGTTACTTTTTAATTTCCATTCATTTCGTGCACTGTTCTAAAGAAACGTTCATGAATTCATGTCTGAACTTTCAGTAGTTTTAAGCAATAAGTTATACCAAGAACCTTTGAAATGAGTATTCTTCATTTCTCCGGAGGCAACACATGAAATGGTTCCCTAAAGAGGACAACGTAAGAACAAGAAAGAGGGCAACGTAAGGCGCACATTTGTTCTTCTCAAATTGAAAGCATATCATGATGTTGAAGCAGGTCATGATGTTGTAGCAGCTCAGTAATTGTTAACCAAACTCATAAAAAAGTAATATAGCAAGGAATTGACATCAAGGTAGAAAGAACATCTGCAAAGAGCAGTTTTAGTACCTCCTTTTCAACAGTTTGTATTTCGTAACTGGAAACCTAGCTTTTTCTGTCTAGATTGCTGCATTATATTTGGTGTATTCTATCATTAAAACAAATGACTACCTGATTGAAGCCTGATAGAGAAATTATTTTTTTCCAGGATGTCACTTTCATTTGTCATCATGGGAAATATGACCTGTTAATGTTGCAGAGTTATTATGAATGCAAAGTTTCTCCCAGTTGATTATCAAAAGGTTATAGAACAAACTGTCTGCAACTTATTAATGAATGTAATATGTTAAAATTCTTAGTACGAAAATTTTGGGTTTGAGGGCCTTTTGGCTACATATAGTTTAGAAGTCTATCGCTGGCGCTGTTTCATTTTGTTGTTTTCCTTTCCTTTTTGCCTATTCACAGAACGAGACAATGCAGACATGTGTCATGGCAGAATCGATGCCACAAGTGCATTTCACTTATTCATATGCATCCTCTGGTATCTAAAGCAAACAACGCTTGCAATGTTCTTCTTGGATATTTGTATGGTGTTGTAATGTCTTCATTTGTGTAGACAGCTCTCTGTAAATTTAAGTGAAGGTTTTTCATTTTAATTGTGTTTGAAACCAACAAGGACATAAAGAAAAGTGAAAGTAATAAAGGCAATACATGGTATTTTTATTTTCAGTATTTTACAAGAAATTTGCTGTAAAAATTGGCATTATTTAGAGTAGTATTCACCCAAATGATGAGGATTAAAGGAAGCATTGTATTCCCCATGCTGAATGGTGTTCGACGCGAGGGTCATATCACTTAAAGGTCGTTCAATCCAAGCCCATTAAGCTGACAAAATTCTACGAATCTCGCACGACCATCTTCTATGTTAATCCTGTTTATTCTTAGCAGGCAGTAATTGTTACTATAAACTGCAGTTAGTATAAGAAAAAGATAAAAGGGATGAGTCGATACCGGAAACCATCCATCCGTCAAAGTAAATTTTACATTTATATATATTTTTTTGATGTTTTTCTCACAAGGATTGTTACAAACGTGCCACGTTTAAAACAATTGTAATAGAAAATGTAATATCAATACAGAGTATTAATTGGAGTAATCTCTACTTCATGTTATTTTTATACAACAACAGACGTGGTAAATAAACACGAACATTGGATCATATACGTCAAGTGTGTTGGCACCATGGGCGTCAATCCTGGGGGGGGGGGCGGGGGACACGTCCCCCCCCCACATTTCGATGGGTGGGGGACACACTATCATATGTCCCCCCCCCCCCACACACACACACACATTTGGAAAAAGATTAGTGTCGTGGCCCTATTTGGTTAGGGCTTACACATCTCAGAATTCATATCATCGAATATCACTCAATGTTGCTGAATTTAGAATTCCACCCAGATCTCGTGAGTTGGTATCCTGAGCTCTCCGACAATCTAACGCTTATTCTGCCTTTCTTTTGAGGCCAGTTCCAGTCGTCGTCGGTTGAAGGGTATAGACAAATATTCAAGTCGATGAATCCAGCGGTACGGGCTATGTTTGGTGAAGTCGAAGCTCTCTTGCGGTTGCTCCTCGTCTCCCCCGCCAGTTCGACGGAAGCCGAGAGATCTTTAAGTGCTTTGAGGCTTTGACGACATGGCTACGGAGCACCATGACTCAAAAGAGGCTGAACCATGTGATGGTGTGCCATAATTACCGCGAACGTCTAGCCCAGTTGAAGCCTGAGGAGTTAGCAGAGAATTTCGTTGGTTCCTCGGATTCCAGACGCCGCATCTTTGGGCGATTCCAGTAGAAAACTAGTGCGCTCAGTCATTATCATAAGAGACAGCACTTCATAGCTAGAGCCAAAGCCTGTACATTTTAGTTGTAGATGGTGTTTCAAAGACGGTGCCCTTTTTCTAATATTGGAGACATGAAATATGGAGCATATTCCGTGGCAACAACCTTGTTGTTGAGTGATTTCCACAGTGATTTCCAGAGTTTACTCCACATGGGTACACGCAGGGACGTCGCTAGAGGGGTGGGGGTGTGGGGGTGTCTTACCCCCAAACTTGGTTAAACTGACGATAGTTGGAAAATTGGAGTGCGACAGTCGGAATTCCCGACTGTCGCACTCTAGTTATCTAGGCCTATTCATTTATTCCTGTGATTGTGCATGACCTAAAAATTGATCAGTCATATTTACCACGGTTTCCTTGCCACTTTGAGAAATTGTATCTCGCGATTCTTATACTCCACCGTACAAAACTTCTTATGATTTTGAATATTAAAAAGAAAACAGCCTAATAGAACTACCGTCATAGGCGCCCAATTTGATTTGGGGGGGGGGGCTGTAACGACTTGCCCCAAAAATATAACCAATTTTTTTTTGCGCACATGTTAATATGCGTATCATATAGGCATGCATCGGTTTTTACATCGCATGCCAATAACAAGGCAGCAGTCGGAATTTTCTTGCTTCAAATCCCATCCAGTTGGATTTTAAGCCACTACACCACCACCCCCCCCCCCCACTAATCATCAGGCCTTAGCTACATCCCTGTGTACACGGTGGTTACATAGTACGCTCCGACCAGAATTCACCCGATTACCAGATGCAGATCCACCTAGCAACCGAGGTAACTTGCGTGAGGACTCCAACGAACAACCACTGGTTTATTTTGATGCCTTCATCACTTTAGCCACCACTCACATGGGACCTATTCTAAGTCTGACAATACATGCGCATGTGTGAGGTCCTGAAAACATAACTAAAGTGGTTTGTCTGCCATCCTTTTTTCAAATTTCATAGAAATGTATTCTCGTATAGACCTAGCAACACATTTAAACTGACACAGTCCCATTGGAAGTGTGTCACGGGTGGCATTAAAAGTCATTGGTGGTTTAACATGCTGGCGTATGACAACTTTTGGCCAAATTTGCGCTAAGCTCACTATACGAACTCGGATCTGGACTGTGCATAATTAGTTAGTTATTTAAATTATTAATCATGTCGTATGAGGAAATGCACCATTTTGTGGTATGACTCCCAGGACCGCAAGTTACGAAACTCACATGCAGTCGCGGCGGATAGCTTTCTTCGCCTATATATCCGGGGACATTTTGGGACATCGTTCCTATAGGCCTATATCTGAAGCCCTGGGGTCATTCCTTGACCGACTTGGTGCAATATAATGTGCCCATTTAAAAGTAAATTTATTCACAGATTGTTAGTTGTCATGGGTTCGAACAAATGAGGGGTATTCTATCCTGAAACATAGGGGAAAATGGGGTTGGGGTTCCAGTTCGCCGCATCATTTGTCAACTTGCACTGGGTTCTAATGCTCATGTCAATTGGAATCACTAATAAAAGAAATAGTCCACCAAAATTAAGGTCGCATGAACTTTATTGCAAATTTCCTGAGTGACGAATTTGTAATTTTCTCCCGATATCACGCAACTAGATGGCTGCTATCCAGCCTGGCAAGTGCCATCTCCAGCGATCTGGCAGGTATTGAAATCTGAGATTTTCTGGCTACGCTGCGCGCCATCTGATGGTGGCGCTCCGCTTAGATAGTACTTACGGCCGAATGCTCGAATCGATTACGCCCCCCCCCCCCCCACGTTTCAAATCGGATTGACGCCCCTGGTTGGCACTACTCTGTATCATTATATTCAAAACCAGCAAAGTTAGGCATTGGCAATATCAACATTTACAAAGTAGGGTGGAGTTGTGGCATCCTTCCTCACATTTAATCGGTGAAGCAATTTGTTTTGAATGTTTACATGAAATGAAAACCTACGACAAAACTTTGATTCTATGTGATCGTAATTTTTTTCAAGAAAGATGTTCATCGTTTCGTATTGGCTTTTCTTTCAACAGACTACAGTCAACTTTGTCGTGCATTATGATGCTGAGAAACAAACTATATTTCCGTTGTTTTGTATCGTCAGTAAAACAAATATCCAAAAGCCTTCAATATAACCAGCAGCAAAACGCGTGTTCGAATATATGCTTGAAGGTGCAAAAAGATCTCTGATAAAATACCTAACCTGGGTTAAGCATTTATCGTAGAAATTGAAGTTCAATTTCTTTTATCTATTATTCTATGATTATCTATGGTTTTATCAGTAATCTATTTGCAATTTAATAAACACTTCAGCAAAACGAAAGTAAATACAAAGGAAGCTGATTCAATAGAAAACGAGTTCAAAGTATAAGAATAATAAAAGACATTAGTCACATACTGAACAATTTTCATTGTGATCTGACAGTTACAAATTGAAACGACTCCGCAAAACGAAACGACAAATATATCTGGTGACCTTTGCATACAATAATCCAAGGCATTGTTGTCTATTTGTTTGATCCTGTCGCTGAACTTTTTCATTTATTTCATTTCTTTTCATTTATTTTTCCATTTCCTCACCATGTTTATATAATAATAAGACGGTGAAGACAATACCATGCAAAGAAAATAATAAGTAATAAATCATATAAAAGGAAACTAATGGAAATTACGGAGAGCAAATGGTGGAAGGGCTTGGAAGCCGTAGCTTGTACAAGAAGCCCACCAAAAATAACAAGTATAAAGTATATGGGCATGATAATAAAGCCCCTTACAAAGAAGACCTATACCTCCCCCCCCCCACCCCTAAACTAAACAAAAAAAGGCATTTTGATAATGTGGGAAATACTTAAAGTCAGAGACAAATATAGAATTATAGATGTTGATACTTGAATAAAAGATGATTTTTCAACTTGAATGAAAATGAATTAAGGTACTTAATATTTCTTATTTCATGACTTAAGCTATTCCAGAAATTAACACCATAACAGACGATGGAACGTTTAAAGACATCGGTATTTATGGGCAATGAAAATAAATGTCCAGAGGATCTGGTGTAGTAATTATGTATATTATAATTGAAATTAAAGTAATCATTAAAATTGACTGGTAATTTATTATTAATAGACTTAAAAATAAAAACTGCACAATGGTATCTATGTAAATCAAAAATATCAAGTAAGTTCAGTGAGCTGAATAGTGGTGGGGTATGTGCTAAGAAATCAGAAATAAAAGCAATTGCTTTAGGTAGGTAGAATATGCATTACCCCAAACAATATTACAATAACTAAGATGAGGTAGTATGAGGTATTATACAAGTTCTTGAGAATATACATTGGAACAAAGTCTTTGATTTTATAAAGGACTCCAACAGTTTTTGAGATAGTAGTTTTAATCTTGGAGATGTGAGAAGACCACTTTAGAGCAGGATCAATAATTAAACCTAGAAATTTTATAACATCAACACGCTTTAACTGTGAGTTGCCAATAAATATATCTATGTTCTTGATTTTTTTGTGGTTTGGGTGAAAAATCATAAAGTGGGTTTTGTTTATATTCAAATATAATTTATTTACTTGACACCAAGTAGAGACTTTAGCTAATTTAAAATTTATAGTAGATGCAGCATGATTGATATCTTTGTGTTTATACAGTATACTGGTGTCATCTGCGAAAAGTGTAAATTACAAGGTGTTTGAACAATTTATAATATCATTTATATACAAGGAGAAAAGCAGTGGACCTAAAATTGACCCTTGTGGTACTTCACATGTAATTTTACTGAAATTAGAATAATGATTATCAATATGTACACATTGGCGTCTGCCAGATAGATAATTAACAAACCAATTAAATGCAACATGATACAATTTGTTGAAGAGAATTCCATGATTGACAGTATCAAAGGCTTTAGATAAATCTAAAAATACACCCAAAGAATATTCCTTATTGTTAAAGCCATTAATGATATAGTGTGATACATCCAAAGCTGCCATATATGTAGAACGCCCCCTACTAAATCCAAATTGTCTATCAGTAATAATGTTGTTCTTGTCTAAAAAATGTACAGTACGGTTATATATTATACGTTCTAAAAGTTTAGATGAGATGAAAGAACTGAGATGGGCCTGTAATTGTTACTTCATAGCTTATCACCACTTTTGAAAATTGGAGTAACTTTAGCTTCTTTAGTACGAGTTGGAACAACACCTGTAGATATTGATAAATTAAATATATATGTAAGAGGGGGAGCTATAATAAAACGATTTTCTTGGAGAAACTGAACAGAAATATTATCAAGACCATTGTAGATTCTAAATTATATTATACGACTGGTTGGTAGATACAGAGATGTACAAATCATTAGGCTCTAAGTCATCGCACGCTGACAGTTATCGTACGTTTTGTTGACTTATTTCTTATTTGGATATAGCGTCGAGGCATTTAGGATAGGCGCCCGGCCTCAAAGTTAAAGAGTCGAACCATATATATGAAGTGACTGGGTAGAATGCAGCTTTCATGTTATAGAGAATCCAAATATTATTTTAACAAATATTGTAAACGTATATTACGTTTCTTCTTACTTTTTTCCCTGCTTTTAATTTGAGAGGCATCAACGGAGGATGTCCCTGAGTACTTTCCCTTCCTCCATCGATACCCTAAGCCCACCAAAACCGAACATGAGATGCCACAGTAGGACAAGAAGGCGTCGTGACTGGTAATTCTTCAATATGCGTGGATTTAACATGGATTTGTGATGTTAACGCATCGTTGTTAACAAATACCACTGAGTGTAATGTACTCATATTTATGCGAGCGAAGTAACGACTTTTAATGTAAATGTGAAAGAAAAAGAAAACATACATTTCTTACATTGTATGAATTTAACGGGAGGCTCGGGAGCGGTAAACTTCCTTAATGTATAACAAAGGGTGCCCCTCTATTCGGAACTAGGTATTTTGAACGAGTCGTTCTTCCTTGTTAAATATGTGAGAGACGAAGTCTTGCTAGCAAATATATTGAAGAAAAAACCCATCTGTATTTGTGTAAGTAATGGAAATCATTTAAAAACAAAGGTATTTGCTGTTTATGTAAAAGGCACAGTGATAAAATCACTCCCACGTCAACTAGCAATTAAGCAAAACGAAAGTACAGCTAATCATATGCAAGATAGCAAATGGAATAAAAAAATAAGCATGTTAGATAAGGCGATAGATAAACAACATCTATCAGTTTTAAACTACAATAGTCAAATCTGTAAAAGAAGTGCATTGGTTCTGTACTGATGTCTTTCAGTAGTGAACAACGCTGTACGCTCACACAACTTTTGTAAAAGACCTTAAAGTTAAAGAGCTAGTTTTCAACCAGATTTATGGTTATTCAGTAGCTTAGGAAGTTTATTTTCGTTGAACGACTCGACGAAAATTGCACCTTACTTGTAATAAAAAGATGCACGGTCAACTTTCCCTTTGAGAGAAATGATACGGCATGAAAACTCAAAGTAGTTATGTTATATAACTTAACCATATTTAAGTTTCTTATTACATTCTCGCTTTCACTGACGTTCGTTTCATGACAGTGTCATTGCTTCCTTTACAACGTTTATATTGCTTTAGATAACCGGTACGAATAATCTGCATTAGAGGATTTTAAAGTATAAAGAAACTAACAAAGATTTCCTTCGGTTATTAAAAAGCAAATACACGTATAATTTTTTTGTAATAAATGCCGCTAAATCATCAAAGAGAAACAATACTACAGAAGATAAAATATAGCTTTTATTATATATCTAAATGTTTTTAATATTTTCAATTTATAGTTCATCAGGAATCAATCTATTGTCATTGAGTCGGATAGAAGACAGATAACCAGAAGGTATTATGCTGGTTCCATGTCATTGCTTGTTTTGAAGTTCCTATACACACTATATTGCATGCATCGGCAGTGGCGGCGCCAATCGAAGCGGCATGTGGAGTATGGAACGCGGAAAGGGTCAACGTGAGGCGCCGTCCACTTAGAAATGGTCGTTCACCCAGAAACCGTTCACTTAGAGATCGCCGCTCAAATGCAAGCAGCCGCCCACTTAGATATTGCCGTTTAACGTGAGGCGCCGTCCACTCAGAGATGGTCGTTCACTCAGAGACCGTTCACTCAGAGATCGCTGCTCAAATGCAACAGCCGCCCATTTTGAAATCGCCGTTGAAGTACAGAAACCGTTCATTCAGCCTAGAAATGGCCGTTGACTCAGAAATCGTCCACTTACAAATCGCCGTTCGATGCTGAGCCGCGCCTACTTAGAATTCGTCCTCCCTTTAAAATGGCTATATACGTATGCAATAAGTGGGTGCGGACTATGTACGGCTGTGCTCAGTGGCGGAGCTAGGGGTATTGGTCAGAGGGGGCGAGAATGGTCTGTAGGGGCGCTTTCGACACTATCTAAGCGGAGCGCCCCCACAGGTTGGCGCGGAGCGTACAGATTTTTTTTTTTTTGAGTAAAGATACACCCTAGATCGCCGGAAATGACCCTTTCCTGGCCTTGCTAATTTGCAGATAAATGAAGAATAAATAGGTGTCATCGCCAAAAAATGTGACAAATGTCAATATATAGATGAGAGCGCAATAAAAAAGTCAATAATCGCGAATAAGTAAAAACTGGTAAAAATCTGAAAAGGGCGCCAGCAGTCCATTTGAGTCCGTCAGGGGGGACATCCGCCCCCCTGACTGCATGTATGGACGCTCCGCCACTGGCTGTGCTCCCGCCCAGTAACGTACACCGAGCTGTTACAGTAGAACGCTGTTGTTCCCGCCTCATTCAAGTCGTCCC
>KN885584.1:35451-49111 GCA_000934455.1 Apostichopus parvimensis | reverse complement strand
TAAAAGGTGCTCAAAGTTGTATTTCTTACATTTTGCAGGAAAAGCAAAATGACAAATCTTTGATAAATCTTTCTGTATCAATTTACTAAAAGGAGAAAAATCAATATATTATATTCAGAGAATAATTGAGTGTTCAAATTTTGTTTAGTTCATTTGATATCTCTGAATGTTGTCTCAGAAAAAACACTACTGTTTCTCTGTAAGTTACGGAGACTTATAACTCTTTGTAAGTGTCAATGCAAATTTGATCATTTTGTAACAATGTATAGCATTTTGCGTTCCAACACTGGAATAAACAGGTGCTGTGGCCGGGTGGATTAAGGGGGTGGCCTTTGAAGCAACGAGGCTTAGCAATCTGGAGGTTCCGGGTTCGATACCCGGCCGGGTCATAGTAAGGTGGGCTTTCATCCAAGAGCAATCTACGGTTTCCCATGAGAAATAACTTTCTAAAACACTTGCAACTATTCCAAATGTGAGTAAAAATGTTGAACTGGAAGCCACCCAAAGTGTAAGTTGTAATCCATTAGCCCTCGCGGGTTTATCCCACATTTTGCGGTCACCTGAAGTCGTAAAAATAACTGCTGATTATTATGACACTGTTTCTTGCATAAAAGTTTGTTACTCACCAAACCGAGAGGACCAATCTTGGGGGCTAGAGCTGAGGTTGCTCCAACTTCTCCACCAACAGCCCTCAGGTACACTGAACAATGAAAAGTAAAACTACTCTTTAGAAAATCAAGCCAGAGCGTAAAACAAAACTATTAGTCTAAAATTGATTTATAAGCCTAGATAGGTGTTACATATATAATGCACGTTCTATTCCATATTTGGGTCAAGGTATTTCCAGATCTAGTGTTTTTTGGGGTAATGTTGTAGTTTCATAAATGTTAAGAGATCTATGGCAAGAAAGCTACCTAGCCTAACCCTAGTAAATAATTCAGAAGTTCATTCACAGTTTGAATCAAGTCCATCAGTGGCAGCCATGTCATTGTTCTTTCACAAACAAGGTGTTCTGTATATGTCTGTACAAAGTTATTATCTATTTTTGTACGAAATCACCAGAAATTATATATATTTTGTGCGTGTTCCTAGACCTACAAACACAGCAGTATACAACATGCTTTATGATATTATTTTGGTGTTAGATAATACTGTGTGCAATTTAATCAAAGAAAAGAATTGCTTGAACATTCGTTTATGTTCTATTTTTTTGAAGAAAATCATGAAAATTGAGATACTACTTGTGCATTTTGACAAAGAAAGAATTGCTTGAACAATTGTTTATGTTCTTTATTTATTAACAAAATCATCAAAATTAGTTATTACTTGTGCCTTCGTGCAACTAACAAAAGTACACTGATAAACATGCCTTTTGATTTCTCTGATGTAATGTTAAAACAAAACTGTAGAAAATGAAGAGCACAAACGGCACACCTATTTTGCAATGGCACAGTAAGTTCTTTAACTTAGGTTACTAGCTTTGATAAACATTTTGTTTTTTCTAGTATCCTGTATATACCATTACTGCACTGTTTTAGAATGACTATGTATATACGAAATATATTAACTGAACTGAGGCAACCACTTATGTCATGTACAGTTTGATCATATAACACTAGGTTAACAGAAAAACATGTAGGCCTTGGCCCCAAACCAACATTGATTTCAAACAGGATGATTTAACTACCAAGTCAAAGATACTGGCCGACATAGTAAAGATTATGGTAAGCCAGTACTAACAAAACATACATTGTGGACTGACAAGGCTGTTGTCAAGCACGATAATTGCAACTTGGAATATCTTATAAGCTGGACCGAGCTTAGCCTAGATTAACTAAGACCGGCCAAGGCTATAATAATTTATATTTTAATCTTCAGAATACTTTCAGTAGAGTTTAGATTCTGCACCCATGATCAGTTATCACTTAACTGTAGCTTAGGCTATATCACTTTTATCAGAATGTCAATTCAGGTGAATCATTGGGCTCCGGGAAGCACATTTTTAAATTGAAAGACAGCGCATTAAGCCCTATGTATTGCATACGTTATGACTATTAGAAAAAATTACACTATGCACGTAAGTTGTATCACAAATACCAATAACTTTGAACCCTAAGGTAGCTTAAAACTAACAACTAAAAATTGCCTGGTTTCAATCGTGGATGAAGCTATGCTAGTTTACGTAAGATCCACTCTTTGGTCGTAAAAGTTAATGAGTTCTTGCTCTATTCGCATAACTCATTCTAATATTATGAAGCATACGGACAGCTATAGCAGCCTACTGCACGTGAACATGGATTATAAGAAAGAAACTTGGCAAAAATTAAGTATTAATATTACGCGTACCAACAGTAATTGCGTTTGGATCGAACTTTGGAGGCATTTTTGCGAATGATATGGGCACTTTTTAAGTGATATAATGAAGGGAAAGTGTCGGATGAGCCCGATTTTGGACACGACCGAATAAGTTACACTTCACCCTTGCAAGGTAATACGGAAAAGGACTTTTGAGGGCGCTTGTCTGAAACAATCCTCTTGGTGGCATACTCCTATTAGAGTCTATATCAATCAGCCCGGACGTTCCCCTATCAGGAAAACTTCTATTTAATATGTTATCATTTTTTTTTGTGGCTTGGGTGTTCAAGAGCATGAATGGAAGTACATGTGGTGAACAATTATGTCAATTGAGGCAATTTTAGACCCTTTTAGGCCTCTCAGGAACAGCGTACGAAAGTTGTTTAGTACAGAGTGAAAAAGTTTGTTTACAAGGCTCTGGCTTCAGGCATTGAAAAATCTTCATGGTCATGATATGGGAATTAGATGATAATTTGCACTTTTTATCAGAAAACTTGAAATTGAGAAAATTGTATTATTCAAGTTAACAATACAAGGAGGGGCACTTTTAATTGATATGAACATGGCACTTTTGAGATTTTTTTCACAAAACAGGAGGGATGGGAGTGGAGTGAGGGGCCTGGGGGGGGGGGAGGGGTCAAGGAATGTACCAGAGGTCCAAAGCATTGGTTCAGCCAGAGGACCACCGAATGTAAAAACTAGTCTTGGTGGATTGTTAGTTGGAGCCCTACTCACACCCTATACCCATCAACAACTCCAGAAGGCCAGAAAGAAAGGTATAAATAATTCACAATGGAAGCAAGCTGTATTATAAACACATTTTTACTCCATTTTCAAATTGGGGGGGGGGGAGGTTGGAGGTGAAAGGGGCAGTGAAGTAACCTATCAGGTAATGTAAACTGACGGAGGGGGGGGGGGGGGGTTTGGGTTTTTTTCCATGAATATCAATTCACTTTTTTTTTTAATATATGCCATTGGTGGATACAAAGTGGTTGATCTAGAATAGCCTTTTGCACCAGGTAGCAGTTGTGGCACACAAGATGATGTTCTAGTTTTAACCTTGGCAGGTTCTGTTGTCTCCTATGTTTGGCCTATTGTTGTAAAATGATAAGTTCTTCACCACACATTTGGACTATTAACCAATGTGAATAATTATGAATACTTATGCATACAGAGTTTCACCGTTAATGTTGTTTTTAATGGGTAAACGATTCAATCGTATTTCATACTAAAACCCAAAGAGCCTTCTTTTACTATACTGTATTCTTCCATTAGGATTCAATGATGTCACACTCGTCATATGGAATCTTTATAGCATTAGAAATATGCAAGATTTGCTGTCGGTCAGCGATACTGAAACCAATAAATTTGATCATACATTTAATTGCCAACATAGATCATTAGTTTGACAGTATTAAAACATCATTCCAAATCATGTAAAATTTGAATGTTTTTTTGACATCTCTCAAGTTACCTTTTACATGTGATGGAACTGTGTCTGGGCAGTGAATTAAACATGGATCCGATTGAATTAATTACAGCCTAATTAACATACATTTGGTGGAACAAAAAATAAGAAGGGTGTCTTAAATTTAATTCCAATCTTATTGAAAGTATTTTACATTAGGTGTGATAAACTTGCCAATCAGGTACAAGTGTTCGGAGGAACAGAACTTAGTTTCTCATCAGTGGAATGACGGGTGGGGTTGGGGAGCTTGATCAAATTTCGCCTGAACAACTGCCAGACTGTCTTGAAATTTCTTCATTAACAGAAAATACCACTTCACACAAAATCATATTAAAATGTGAAAATAAATGAAAGAAAAAAAAAGAAAAAGTTCAATTTTTGTCATTTTGAGATTTTATTACCATTAACTTTTCTATCCACAGTTACGTCTTGAAAGTTTACAGAAAGAAACCCTCTAACTAATGGGAATGAAGCACACACCAAGCCTCAAACAAAACGTTTGGCTACAGTGGTATTACAAAAGAACTTTCATATTAACAATTTATCGAGGACATGGTTATGATATTTCTGTGGTCCATTGAAAGAAAAAAAGCTGCTTTTATAGTTGACAGTAGAGATACCAATACAACTTAAAGGTGGAGTGTCTTCAGTTGCAGAGGGAGGTATCAAGAACTAGATTAGAACCTGGACATAATAACATATGATGTCACAGGGTACTACAGTTTTCCTTAACGGGATATTCTGGTGGCAGACAACTCGGTTGGAAGAGAAAGATATTTTCCACACTTTCGGGGTTGAAAACCCTATCTCAATATCTTGTATCTAACTCAAGATATTGTAAATTGAAAGTAAAATAATTTGCTGGTTACACCCTTGATTCTTCCTTGAATTGGATCATAGTAGTTGGTCTGTGATGTCATAATGGCAAATGTTCGTAAAAGCTTTACATTCCCCTATTATTATGATCTGTTTAAGACCTGATATATCTGTTCAGCTTACTTAGCTGTCCTCTTTAACTGTCCTCACTGAGCTGTCCTCTTTAGTAATGTCCTCTTTAGTAATGTCCTCTTTAGTAATGTCCTCTTTAGTAATGTCCTCCTTAGTAATGTCCTCCTTAGTAATGTCCTCTTTAGTAATGTCCTCTTTAGTAAAAGATTTATCAAAATGATACATTTTTTTTTGTAGCAATGTTTTACCCTCTGTGAACATTGGTAATGTCCACTTTAGTAAGAAATTTATCAAAATGATACATTTTTTTTTGTAGCAATATGTTTTACCATCTGTGAACAAATGAACAGTATTATACAGAAAAACAACAACATTTTACCAGGATGACATCATTTCACTCTACTATTGCCAGATACAATCATAAAATACTACAAAATTTGAAAACAATGTATCTCTGCCATACAAAATGCTATGAGGAGGCGGTTACCACCTAAAATAAAAGATGCAGAAAATGCCCAGCATTTTAATTAACCAATCAATTTGCGCCATCAGAGTTTCTGTTTAACAATGTTATGAAATGAGAGCACACTATCCTTTATCCAATATTTTCCCGGGTCCCCCTACATATTTTCCCGACCCCCGGATTGACTTGTGCCTTGGGTTGTAGCCGTCCTGACAGCCCCTATTGGCAGGCCTGGTTACACATTGCCATGAGTTTTCATTGGTTTTCTGCAGGATGAAGTTACTAAGTATCCAATAACATGCAACAGGTTCAAACATGGAAGCCATATTACTTGAATTATATCAGGTGACTAGTCCTTACAAGTCTACTATTACAAAAAAAAGACACTTTCACAATAGTGTTAGAATATTCACATTGGTAGTGAATGTTAACATTGATATTGTTACTTCTCACATGAACAGATCAAATTTGTCATTCTCATCACAAAGAACGAGAATAATTTCACTTTTAAATCTATTCTTAGAGGAGAGTAGATCACATTTACTATTGTGTATAGGTAGGCTAAAGGTTATATAAGCAAGTATACTACAACACATTGCTTCCTTTGAAACGAGTGTAACGGTAGGGGTTACCTAAACACAGAAATGGCACATTAAGTGTAGGCTGCACATCTGTATACAGACTGGTGCATGGTATGCAGACATCTTTGGGCTATCTCCTACACATACCAGTGCAAGATGCAGTACATGTTAAGAGTCTGATAGGAGCTAACATCTAACAACCGATTTTGTCCTATGTAACTGGATTTCTCCCATATTTTAGTCAATCAAATGCGTATAATACAAGAAGCGAACTCATTTGTAAGTTGTTGTCCATCAAAGGCTTAATTGTAACATACAAAAAGATCAAACCAATGTACAAAATAAAATATAATGTTATACAGGTGACTGAATGAGATATATAAAATGATTTTGCAGTATCAAAATTTGTATTCATAAGTTTTTGTATCATTTTACAACATGTGTGGCCTACTGTAGCCTACACAGCATGACACTGGAAAAGTGTAACCGGCCTACCAGCAATAGTGTAAGCTGTACAGCTGGATACAGACTAGTGCATGGTATGAAGACATTCTTGGGGTATCTTCTACACATACCTGTTCAAGATGCAGAATTGCACATAGTAACGTGCTATTGGAGAAACATCAAACGATTTTGAGGTATTTCTAAATTTGCATCAATATTTTTAGTATCATTTCACAAAATGTTTACATTAACTTTTAACAATTGTAGGAGTGAAAAAAAAAATCTTTTTGGTTTTTGAATGCTTCTGACATACTTTTCAATATTGTCACAAAATATTCTAGAGAATTAAAAATGGTCACTAACTCAACAACTTAGATAAGCATTTTAACAACCACCCTTTGAACTATTTCTTTAATCAATAAGACATTTAATTGTCTAATATAACACTCCTCAATGTCTACAAGTAAATTGATTGCTTTCACAACCAACAGGAAATGACTATCTTCATTTACAACACTTGGACATATAACTTTACCAAGAACTTGTAAACAAAAATAAAACAAAATACAATTCTTGCACATTTATATAAACAAGATAATCCACACAGCTGAAGTGATTTCAGGAGTTGTTTTTCATTGAAAATAATCAAATGGAGTCAAAAGTCATCTAAAACTTTCAATTATTTTTCTGATTGGCACAGATCCCTGCAACATCAAAATGCTCAGAAACTTTTAAATACAGATCTTTCTATTGAAAAATATCTCCATTTCACAAATCAGTTTGTTAAATCATAACTAATAATTTTTATTTATTTTTGGGTCAACATTTGTTAGCGTTGTCAGAAATGTTAAGTAAAGACGCCTTAGGTTTACCACACGTCTGTATTTTCCCCGGATATGTCCTACATTTATATTTTCTTCTTTCTTTATCCGAGTGTCCGGGTGGATTTACCAAACTTTAGGAAATGTCCAAATTTTTAAGTAGTTCCCACAAAAATGTTCAACACATAGTCATGTAGGCACCCTTCAAAAGAGTTATTTTTAATAACGGGGAAGGGACACCGCAACTAAATCCCCCCCCCCACAGCCGTGGTGACCACTTGTCCATCTTTCTTCCCTTCAGATATCGTAACCCTTGCCCCTAGCATATGCTATTTTGAACCAGAGATGCATTTTGACAATGGCACTCAAGGGCATTTACACCCAACATTTACATCATTTTGATGGGGGTTTAAATGTTCATGTATTTAAGGGAAGTATCGCAGCATGCTGCAACATGTCTTTCATATTTTAATAATGAGAGGATCAAATCACCTGACCGTGATTTCTGTCAGTTTACTTTGAAAAAGGTTAATTATTTACAGAGGAAGGTAAAAAGCAAAAGACAAAACATGTTTCACTTTCCTCCAAGAGAATAATAAGTTTGAAGAGAGGGAAAACCCATTTTTAATATTTAAAATTAGCAGATTGTTTTCGTAACTCTCGTTATGACACTCGGCTTTGTCGTATTCAATAACAGGGAAAATTTTCCTTGTACGTGACAAGATCCTTTCCCTTTCTAAATTTGTTATTTTGTAGTTTGTTATTGTACAATTCTGTCAGGTCTGTGCTTTTCGCTTTGTTATTATTTCAATGTAAAGTCCAGCAGCTCAAAATTGTAAGAGTTGTCCTAGAATGACAAGTTTGTCATGTTGAACTATATGACCATGTCTTGTTACGGGATGAATTGTGCAACAGTTCCATTTCCATGATAAGAACTCTTCTAATTTTTCTTAGTCTCATTATTATGATTTTTTTTTAGACCCATTCAGGGAATTGACTCACAACTAATTTAAGCACATTTAATAAACTATTCAATGTTCAAACGTTTACAAAGATTAAAGTCCCTCCGTCTATTTAACTTGCACCCTCTGAGTATTTTCAATTCAGTTCGAAGTTGGAGAACAGCCTTGCTAGGATGTAAAAGTAACTTTTTATATTTTAACCCTCTCTGGCCTTTTACAGTATATAAGCCATTTCCTTACAGTTTCTCAACTCTCTGCTAATTCAATCCAATTCTCAAACTCACCAATTTGAAATATTAAAAAAAAAAAAATAGTAATAAAATAAAATAAGAATGAAATGTCCAATTTATGTAATCAAAGATTTACCCAGCAGCTAATCTGAAGGAAGACATCCTTACTTTGGAACAAGTGTAAACGATGGCTCTTTCACGCCTGCATTCAGAACTGTGCACTGTACAGCATATAGAACATCGTTATGTGTGGTACACAAATGAATTGCAGATGAAAATGTGTCTCTTACAATTAAATCCAGTTTTATGCCTTAGTACAGATCTATATTGCTTACTTTGATGTAGCTAATCAATCAATTAATCAATCAATTAATTAATTAACCAATCAATTAATCAGTCAATATAATGAACATACCACATCACAACATTTTACTGTTGTAAACAGTCCCACAATGGACAGAAAAAAAAAGGAGTTTCAGATTTCTAAACACAGAAAACATATTAAAGAAAGTGACATTATTAAAATAACTAAGAAAAAGATTCAGAAATTTACAAATCATAAATGCCCTTGAAAGATAAAAAAGGAACGAAAAAAACCCCAACTGACAATGGAATATGAAAGAAAAAAAATTAAACCTTTGTTGGTTTGGTGTTGCCTGGCATGTTGCAATTCAGTCTGAATTTAAGGATCAACAAAAATAAATTCAATTTTTACATTTTGTGAAAATGAAAGACCAATTTCACATCCTTTCAAATGCCATTGGCTGATTATTTACAACATGACAATGCTAATTGTTTCTATTTTAATTAGAGGGTTTTCAGTTTCGTACCGAATTAAGACAATAGCTCCTTCAAGGAACGATTACTTATGCATAAACTTACGAAACCATTTGCATTCCTTCCAGATCGTGAGACAAAATTTTGTTTGTTATTTCAACATGCCTGGCAAATAATTTGAAGATGAGTTTCGGGATGAGTACTATAAAAAAAAATGTTCAATAAGGTTAGCATAGTGATGGAAGTCTTGGGCCAATGCTCACAGCTCTTTGAAGTCTTAAACACAATATACAATGTAAAAGACCTTTCACAAGATATGACATAAAAAAACCCAAACACGTTACAGCATCGAAACACGACCCAAAAACCATTTTGGACTTAAGATTAAAATAACATGGTTGAGATGGCCAAGGATGGGAATCCTTTCGTCATTATTGGCCGCAGGAATCCTGAGACTCTAAAACAAGAAACACTTATGAGAAATCGCAAGTTTTTGAAACAAAGCATACTCTCTTGGCAAGAACAATTTCAGAACGTAGAATCCATGTGATTTCTAAAGCTCGTAAATCAAATATATATTCTCAGAAATACCTGCTCTGTTTTAATGAAGACTTTCAGTGTAACATGATAAACCGACTAAAGGGAATATCTTTTATATATCTCCACCTAAATCTTACAAAATTTCCAGAATTTCCTGAATTGATCTGGTAAAACTTCCAAATAGACTGTTCTTTTTAAAGAGTATGGTTGTCATTTACCTAAACGCTAGACACGTTTGTCACATTTTTTTTTATAAATTCAATTTACACACATCATTCCCTAAAAGGTGTAAATTTCAGAACATCAGTCAAATTTATGGAACAAATTCGATATTGGTAATGTTTGTCACTAAATTCCCCACAAAAAAAAAAAAAAAAAAAATCTTGACGACAATGGCCTATATGCTCTTTGCATATATGTGGAAAGTACTTTTATAGGTTCGCAGCATAATGTTGACTTTGAGAATGACTGACAGTAACGCAGATTTACCATTCAGTTTCAAAACGTATCCAATTTCAGAATGATTGATTCAACATATTTTGTACCATTAAAGACACATCTAAAAATCCTCAAAATGGAACCATCATTTTGAAATCTTACCACTATTAAGTCAGCTGGCATTTACACCTGTATCGTGTAGCTATAGGTTAAACCTGTTCATAACATGTATCTTTTCTTAGAATATAAATATTCATAGCATAAACCCCCTTATGAATATTCATAGCATACACCCTCACACATGTCCTGGTTACTCATCTGCCCTTCAAATATCTCCTACTTAGTGTAAAACCTAAATCCTCCAAAGGATTCATTTATCCAATAAAGATGTTAAATGGCACATTTTACTTAAGTATTCATACATATTTTTACTTCATACATATGCATGACACCAACTGTCTTGATCAGCTTACGAATATTCATATCTAGGCTTTCAAGTCACTGCTTTGTTGGTAATAGTTGCACAAAGTCATCTCCATTCCATCTTAGACTGATGGCACCACCACCCTCCGTCTTGCAAAGAGCTGATGGCACCAGTCTGAATATTTGTCCCCGGTTACCTCTTAATATCCACAAATACCCTGTCTCATTACACGCTGTGAAAGAAAAAGGTAAACCATTTTGAGAAGGAGTAATATTTTTGATGATTTCATCTTCTAACTCATTTTATGACATATTTATAAATTACTGTTAGAAGTACAACACACCAGTTCAGCAGCAGTGTTACATGTATACAATAATATTAATAATATTTGATTTTTATATAGCGCTTTACACCAGCGATAGGTCTCAAAGCACTTTACAGACGTTATATTACCCCTGGTGAATGATAACCTGTCCCAGAGACAATCCTTCCAGTCGGCAGCAGTTATACACTGCGCCCAATGACAAGTTACCTCACAGGTACCCATTTAACCCCTGGGTGGAGAGAGGCAAGTGAGATAAAGCATCTTGCCCAAGGACACAACGTAATGAACTAGACAGGAATCGAACCAGCAAGCCTTGGATCACGAGTCCGACGCCTTAGCCAATTGGCCACCACACTCTCACAACATTATTTAAGCTGTTAGAGGTAAACATCAATGGTGTAGATTATGTTCTTGCACTGGAAGTGGAGTAGACAATACCATTTAATAATGTTAGAGCTACACACCAGTGGGGTACATAAATCTCATGCACCAGAGGTGTTAATGACAACACTATTTTAGTGTTACAAGTATACACCAGTAGTGTAAACAGGTTTTGGAAACACTAATTAAGTGTTTTAGTTACACACAATGATGGTTATAGACTAGAGGTGTTAACAGCAATGTTAACCAGCGAATTTTCAAACCAGCCCTGCACCTACTGTAGATTACAATGATATGGGAATGGCCATATCACAGTCGAAGCTCGCCACGAATGGTGGTACCTGTTTTAAGGTTCACTATTTTTTGTTTCGTTTAATTGATTTGCTGCTTTTTATTAGATTTAGATTTTATGTACAGCGCCTTGAGTTTGTTTTACCTTGTAAGGTGCTTTATAAATCTAATTTATTATTATTATTATTATTATCATTCTTGTATACCTTAACAATGTGTGTATTCTATGACATATATATCATATCATATCATTAAATCTTCATTGAATCTTTAATTTGCTTCTCAATGTACAGTGTGCAGAGCATAATTAAGTATTCAAATTTTGTGCAGCAGTTTGAAGCTCTGAATTTGTCCCCCATAAAATACTATCATTCCTGAGTTAATAAACTGCTATACATTTTCGCCCTTGTATAGCAATTTGACCATTTTGTATAGCATGTAGCGACATTACTATGCAAGTCTTCTATAGCAAAAAACCTGCTATATACATCCCTGCACTTGTATATCAATTTGACAATTTTGCATAGCACTTTGCAGTGCGATGCCGGGAAAATTATTCCCTGGTAAACTGCATTACAGCACATAATAATACTATGCAATGTCCTCTATAACTTCCTGTGTAAAAAAACTGCTACTAGCACTTGTATATCAATTTGACCATTTTGTACAGCATTTTATGATGTGATGCTGGATAAACTATTGTTGATTAAAATTAGTTTTAATCAGAAGGGACATGTTTTTGTCCCTTCTGTCACTGTTACTTGTCATTTAGCCTTTGAAGAAGATCCTGCTAGGATCGAAACGTCAGGCCAACTTACTTTTACACGTTGATTAAAATTGACAGAACTTTGAATTTGAAATCATCTTACCAATGGTTCCAATTCCTTCTCGTCCACCAGCTTGAACTCGACCACGAAGTAAAAGAAATGTTTATAGCATGTGTTGATATGTGCTTCCTGAAACAATAAAAGAAATATAAAACTTGTTAATGAAGCATCTAGGCATATAACACAACACATCAACCAGTTGGGACAAATCTCTCTGTACTCTACTTTCATGTCCTGCTTCAAAGCACTCGTACTGGCAGTATTAGCTGTATGAGTATCATGTTTCTATCAGATATAAGGTTAGGAACTGTTCATACTGCCAGTATGAGTGCTTCAAAGCATGATATGCGAGGACAGTATAGAGTTGTATTTAGCATTAGAATGAGATTAAGGTTAGGTACTGTTCATACTGTCAGTACATGTGCTTTGAAGCATGATATGGGAGTACAGTACAGAGTGGTATTAACTTTAGAATCAGATAAAGGTTAGGAACTGTTCATACTGTCAGTATGAGTGCTTTAAAGCATGATATGAGAGGACAGTACAGAGTGGTATTAGCATTAGAATCATAGAACAGTTAGGAACTGTTCATACTGTCAATATGAGTGCTTCAAAGCATGGTATAGGAGGACAGTATAGAGTGGTATTAGCATTATAAAAGTGTCCCTACTGGCTGCACACATATATGCATAAGATCACTATTGCATAGTCTGTTTGCATACAAGAAAGAATCAAGACATGACTGCATGGTGACATCTTTCCAAAGAAATACGGACAATGTTTTTCAATCGAAATATTGGCATCTGTATGTTATATCTTTGCAGACATACAGACATACATGTATACATAAACACACACATACAAAAGGACACATTCATTCAGCTTGGGTCCAGACAACACAGTAAGATGACCTCCAAACTAGTCTACATTGGCCTGAATTATCTTGTGATTTCTAAATCAACCTTTATGCCAGGGCCCTTGACCTGGTATGGGGGGGGGGGTATGGGGGATGGGGGTGGCTGTATGATCATTAAATACTATACTCAATACCAACTGTTCACTCTGTGGGACAGTCTGCACATAGAGTCACATGCAAGGTTTTAAGCGTGATAAATAACGGGTCATACTCACCGCTCCAATTTCTCCTAATTTATCAAAATGGTGGATGTAAACATGGACGAAAACTCTGTGAAGTCTGGTCATGATCTTCTTACAGGTCTGGAAGAAATTTTTTGGAAAGGGAACATCTAAAAGAGACAAAAAAAGAAGGAAAAGAGAAGGAAAATAAGAAAACTATGGAATGGTCAGATGAAATGTAACACTGTACAATCAGTGAACTGTAACACTGTACAATCAGTGAAATGTAACACTGTACAATCAGTGAA
>KN885584.1:22965-34652 GCA_000934455.1 Apostichopus parvimensis | reverse complement strand
TGTAACACTGTACAATCAGTGAACTGTAACACTGTACAATCAGTGAAATGTAACACTGTACGATCATTGAAATGTAACACTGTACAATCAGTGAACTGTAACACTGCACAATCAGTGAACTGTAACACTGTACAATCAGTGAACTGTAACACTGTACAAGTGGTTAAAAAAACAGAATTCTAGTTTGCTCTAGGCCCATGTTTGTTAACATGTTATGTACATCACTCAATGCTATTGCATAGGGATGCTAGTGATTCATTGGACAAGCACGAGATGATAGGATTCTTTTAGCTCCAAAGGGTAAAGAGAGGAGTCAAGGAACATCTACGGTACAGCAACTCGAACCTAACGAACCGAGGAGGGTGGCTGCAAGGTAAGGCAATTTGGGGGGGGGGTGGGATTAGGAGGAAGGTGAAGAGGTAAGTGATGGATGGGACTAGTGTCTCAAAGTTTAAAGTGACAGGTCAGTACCAAAATGCTGCCCATAGAACAAAACCCTTTTTAATGTTAAATCCTATTCTTTCCTAAGTTCTTTCTTGCTTCTTCAAGTATGAGAGGAGAAAAGAGAAACAAAAGCCTTAAGAGCAACGATAATGTAAGAGGAAGAATCGCTCACCGACATCTGCTGGGAATATTTTGTCATTATTTATGAGCTTTTCTACCCAGTCCATTAACTTAGCCACATATTCACTGGCTGGAAGAGCTGTGGGCTTCTTGTACTTGTCACCATCCGCCCACATGTACTCATACCTGCAATCAAACAAAGAAATAAATTATTTAGTGGAGAGATGGGAGTGTGGGGGAGGGGGATGGTGGGGGGATTGGTGGAGGGGGTGGGGTTGAGGGAGGTGAAGGTTGGTGACAGGATTGGGAGATGATTCAGCCAATAGTTGGATAAATAACTTGGATAGCAATGAATGTCATGCACCAAACTAAAGTTATATAGCATCCTTGGCATACTTACTGTACATAGCATCCTTGGCTTAGTTACATAGCATCCTTGGCTTAGTTACATAGCATCATTGGCATAATCACATAGCATCTTTGGCTTAGTTACATAGCATCCTTGGCTTAGTTACATAGCATCCTTGGCTTATTTACATAGCATCCTTGGCTTAGTTACATAGCATCCTTGGCTTAGTTACATAGCATCATTGGCATAGTTACATAGTGTCCTTGGCTTAGTTACATAGCATCATTGGCTTAGTTACATAGTGTCCTTGGCTTAGGTACATAGCATCCTTGGCATAATGTAGCATCCTTGGCATAGCTTTTTTTTAATTCTTCAAACTAATGTTAGCAAACTTGATACATTTAAAAACATTCAAAATAGAAACAAGATGATTTACTGACAAACGCTTACAACTGTTCCCAGTTCTAGAACAGCCTCTCCAAGCAGCTCTGGTTATTAAATTTGATTGCTTTTCAATTAGAGATCCAAATATCAGTAAAAATTACGCACATTAGGACTGATGAGACATTGCCCCTATTACCAATCAGTGAAGAGACCCATACAAGTTCTTCTTAAATATTCAGACTTACTGTACAAGTGACTTACTTTTGTCCGCCGCTCATAGTCGGGCAGGATGCCTTGCTGCAATACTCGCATATAGTACCGTAAATCAGGTTAATTCTGTTGAAAAAGTCCACCACTGCCAAAAAAAAAAAATAAAATAATATTTAGATAAATAAATAAAAATATTAATATTAAAAAAAAAATTAAAAAAAAATTAAAAAAAAGAAAAAAAATCAAAAAATCAAAAAATAATTAAAAAAAAATAATTAAAAAAAAAGGAAAATTTATAATAACGATTAGTGTGTATATATGGTATGATGTACACTGCAGAATTCATCAGGCTGGTGTGATTGTCCAATGGTCTTGCCTTCCATATTCTATTACCAGGGTACGGGATACCGAGATACTGCAGTGAAATTCACTGAAATCTTTATAAACTTTTTCCTTTGGTATGTAGAGTACACACCGCATCCCTACCCATCTACTACTTGAATTTTATCAGAACTCACAACCCTGTTTCCATGACGATTGACCACATTTCTAAATAAAGTTCAAAGAGGTTTTGAACTGTTTGACTATGAGAAAGGTACCAAACCTTTATTGTTTTCAAGTAACCATAAGATTTTCTAGTGCACACTGGTGGCTGAGTGGTTGGTGGAATGAGGGGAGGGGGGGGGGGGGGGGGGGGGAGGGTCGGTGGCAATACTGACTGTGACTTTCTTACAGTATTTACTTCCATTAAAGTTCACCGCTTAGAAAACACTGATCCACGAAACGGGTAATCAGTGGGCTTATTCCATCATTTGAATACTGTGTTAAACGAACATGTCACTGAGCCTTCGGTACAATTTCTTGGCAGAGCTGCTTAGAACTGGTGTTATAATATTTCATCTCTAAGGCATAGCAGGGTGTTGTGTACCGTGTAAAGTAACTGATAAATATTTGAACAGATAAGGTTGGATAAAGGAAAGGAAATTGCACTCGTTTTAACGTTCCTATAAATGTACTGACTTCTTATTTGACAAATTTAGTTGCCCAATACTGACTACACAACCATGTACAGTAAATATACATACACTACAGTGTACTCTGAGTTGTGGACTATCTAGAAACATTTCATCACGCATGCAGAAAAACACACAATGAACTTCCATTATAAACACGAGAGCAACGTAGAAAGTCTGCTTAGCTGACACCATAGAAAAAAGTAAAAAAATGCCAGATAAGAACTTTAGTTAATTAATGAAGAGTTAATATTTACATTGACAGTGTTTATGATTGGGATATTTAGGTAATCATTAATGATCTGATTCCATTAACATTGAAAACATCTGCCATGTCTCTTAGACCTTGCCATTGAAAGACAACGTATACATGTATCTATAGATCCGAGGAGTAATAATTTACCGTTCAAACTTTTTGTAGCAGTGTCGAAAGCTCTGAATATGGTCTTATATAAAACACTTTATAGTTCCTATGTATAAGAACCGGGCTTTACATCTTTGCACTTGTTCTCCCCCCCACGACACCCCTCCAAAAGTTTGTGTCCACAGTACGCAAGCAATTATAAAGTTTGCGTCACTGGCTAAAAAGATTGCGTCCCAGACTCAGATGGTTCTGAGTCCGTAACAATGCTGCATGTACTGTCCTGCAGTACAGGTTCATTGTACACACTGTAATGTACAATACATACACATGCATGTGTTGTATGCAGTCTAACCAGCACCGGAAATGCAGGCTATAGTACAATGCCCACACACACACATTGTACTACCCCATGGATGCTCAATGCACTGCACTGCATAGTTACATGCACAGAAAGGCTTCTGTTGCTGCGGTGGTTAGTACCGTTACTATGCAATTTAACACACTCCCTAATGGCCATTCCTATAGTTTCAAACAAAGTTCGAAATTGATAGCTATAGGTGGTAGTGTCTGATAAATCGCCATGGTAATAGAACATACCTGTATCATGTATGAACTTGATTCTATAGCCTAGAACAGTGCAGACCAAATCACACATTGTGTGCATCATACCAACATACTGTACATGTGGTCAACACACCTGCCTCCAGCTAACTCTACCCTTCATACAGTACAGTATATTACTCTATGCGTTGCTTCCTTATCATACTGTCTCTATTGCTAGTCTACTTAAACAGTGATCATTAACTGAAACATTTCACTATATATGTACAACTGTACAGATTTATAACAGTACTTCCTCACATACTGTATTCATATATACATTGAAGCCCTATCAGTAGGTGTGAATGTTCAAAGGGTTTGGCTATACAGGTAAGTGTCATTCATATCACTCAGTACTGCCCTTGCTACAATGATGAAACACTTTGCACTGTATAAACAGATCTGCCTGTCTACAGTACAAGTACTGTAAAATTCAAATGGTTGTATTGTGGTAATGACACTAGTATGCAACCAACTCCACAGAGAAGAACCGAAATACTTCCTGATTAGGGTGTGTCACACATAATCCACTTCCTTCCACGGCCGGTGGTAGAAGATGTTAAGATAATTACGGTAACAGCTCAGGATACATTAATGTTATCAACATGGAACGAACAGTTACTACATACATTATTGCACAACTGTAGGCTCCTGATATCACTGTGTTCAGGCTATATAAATTTACTTTGTTAGACCAAGACCATGATACATTTTTTACTCCATTTTGCCATGTTATATAAGCATCACGATATTAACTGTACGAATGGCTTAGGGTAGGTAACGGCTACAATGTCAACTTGAAAAGCTAACCTGGGCTACATCAAAACTGATTCTACATATTGTATGTGCACACTGTACATGGTGGGTCAAATGTTTTATTCAAACTTTCCAAAGATTCTGACGTTACCGTGGACAGCCAGCCAGTCGTTGAGGTCCTCTTCTGCTGGTAGTTGGACCACACTCTTCAGGTCCAGCCCTGCGTTTAGGGAGGCCATGGCTTTCTTGTGAAGTTCATATTTCAGAGTACCTACTTCAAACTTTTTCTTGGCTCTGAAAGTCTGTGCAGAAAATTACAAAAAACAAAACAAGGAAACAACTGAGTACTACATCAGGGATGAGCCTGGAGTCAAATAAAAATCACGGAATTTTGCAAAAATTGCGGTATAGGCTCCAGTTTGCGTATGCTACAGTGTGTTAGGATAAAAGTTTTTGTCCCCGAGGAAGAAAAGATATCACAGATATTCCGCGAATTTCGCAGAAAAAACTCATGCCTGATACATTAGTAATTAAGCACGAATTGTATTTATAAACAAACACACCGAAGACTTGTTGGTGTGTTGGTCCCCATGGAAATTATATAACCTGGTATGTCCAGCGTTATGGTCAAGTGGTTAAGGCAGTGGACTTGTGATTTTAGGATTGTTGGTTCGAGTCCTGGACAGATCATTAGGTTGTGCCTTAGGGTAAGGCACTTTATCTCCATTGCCTCTCACCCAGGTGTATAAATAATAATAATAATTAATAACAATCAGCAGTTACTTTTATGACGCTTAGCGACCACAAATGTGGGAGAAACCCGCAAGGGTACCTGTGAGATAAAACCGTCAGCTGGGCGCTGTTTAGCTACTGCCAAGTGGAGGGATTGTCTCTATGTTTGACAGGTTATCGTTGACCAGGGTAGTATTGTGATGCGCCTTGAGCACCGTTATTGGTGGATATGTCTGCGCTTTCTAAATCCTCAATATTATTATTGTTAATTATGTTATTACATTTAGATGAAACAGGCCGACTCTTCACCAGTAGGCATACTGGATATTGACCATTGTTATTGTTCAAACAATGTTAGAGTTTAATAGATACAAAATATTGCTAACTTTCAAGTTCTATGCTCCCCTACAAGTCCATTCTATGCTAGATCTTAATACTACAGTACTCAGTTTTAAAGGTACAGTAGTCTGTATGTACTGTAGGCATATGACTTAAAGCACGCTATAATTGCTAGAAGATTCCGAAAAGTACTTTCCTGGAGATCTTTACTCTCCAAATTGTTCTCAGACATTTTTAAGGAACACACAAGATGACTGAATGTCCCAGTGAGGAAAATTTCTTCGAAGGTTGTAATAAAAACAGTATATGAATTTTGACCAAAGGTGGCCATGTTAGAATATCTAGCATATTTGGAGCCAATACAACATACCTTTAAGCATTTCATTGAATCCTAAAACTGTTCCTGGATACCTTCACAATTGTTCCAGCAGACACCAAGGTGATGTGAGTCATGTGACTATATGATGCTATATTTGTAGTTGGTGTTACAAGAATGCAGAGTGAACAAGTGGTCCTACTGTACCTGTATACAAGTGTGGGAATGGGATCACAATAACTTCTATCAACCAAACTCAATTTGAGGCTTGGCTCTGGAAATTAATAAAATATCACTATAAATATACTGTAGAATGTGGTATACTACATTAACTGTAAATGACAGAACATTTCAGTTCCATGAGTACATGAGTCAAAGGAGCCTGTAGTAGTAATAATAATAACAATAGTAACAAGAATAAAGTTCTACAAAAGTTTAGATTTATATAAAGCGCAGACATATCCACCAATAACAGTGCTCAAGGCGCATCACAATATTACCCTGGTCAACGATAACCTGTCAAACATATAGACAATCCCTCCACATGGCAGCAGCTAGACAGCGCCCAGCTGACAGTTTATCTCACAGGTCCGATTTATACTCCTGGGTGGAGAGAGGCCTAGATATGGAGATAAATTGCCTTGCCCTAGGCCACAATGTAATGATCTGGCCTGGACTCGAACCTGTAAACCTTAGATCATAAGTCCGCTGCCTTAACCATGGAGGTCTGTTTTACCTACATGCCTTAACCAAGTACTTGACCATAACCTTCTCACAGTAACAAGCCTGCAACTTGTTGTATTTCAAAATCTATGTATAATACTGCACTGTATAATGTTCTAAGCATTGTGAGCCTGAAGGGATATATTTGAGTAGTGCTCACTGTACAACCAGGTAAAATGAAACTTGACAAACGAACACACAAGTACTGTACAGTATGCCTGGACAGTACGGTACAGTACTGTTTGTTTACTTGATCAGTGGTTCAGCACAAGGAAGTTATCACTATCTATCTTATCTTACGACACTTCCTGTAGCTTTAATTCTTTGACATGCCTTGGTGCACATTTTATTTTTAAAAGCAAATACAGGTAATTTCTCATAACAGTACATGTACAGGAAATCAGGCCCAGATGATGGCTATCAACCAGTATCTAGTCACATCAATAAGTAAAGCATTGTACTGTACAATACTGCACTTAACCCAGTCAGACCTCCCCTAGATCTATGAGTAGCATCGCACTGTACAATACTGTACAATAATGTACTTTATAACCCTGTCAGACCTCCACATGAATGTAGGGCATGCATACCAAGGCCTATAGCCAGGTTGGGGTTCTCATAGAGAGGGCCAGGGGCTGGGACTGTACATACTACCCCATGCAGACTAATTAATGCGTACCTCATAATGCCAAACCTGCCAATATAGTGTTGTCTCCCAATATTGTACTTGCCATATGATACTAACTGTATAATGTACAGCAGCATACTCCCCTAGATGCAGACTAACATACAACAAAAATGCCAAACCTGCCAATATTAAAAACTCATTTAGCCTCATTTCTTTACTGGTTCTTTTGGATTGTGATTGACTTGTGTTATCAAGCGCTTAGAGCAGCTACTGCATGATCAACGCCGGTTAACGCCGGTGCCTTTAACCGGTGCCGGTTAACGCTCAGTGGTTAACGCCGGTGCCTTCCAATCATAAGGTCCCCGGTTCGAGTCACTCCCAGATTAATGTATGTCGTCCAGTTACAGAGTTGTTGACAATTGACAATTCATAATCACGGACGTTAAAAATGAATGTACAGTAAGAGACTGACTTCGGTCAGCTTGCGGCTTTGATAAGCCAATGAGGCTTTTTCGCGAGTTCCTGCTTGCAGGAGGATCTAAAATACATACATATGTATACATCAACAAAGCTATTCAGCCCTTTGCCCAGTTGGTAGAGTGCTCAGCTTGTAAGTGAGAGGTCACTGACCATTTAAATCATACTTATAAATCTCTATGTTCTTTTCCATTGTCTAAGATGTCACAGTCAGTTTCCCAGTAATTATTATTTACTTTTAATTACTGTATGCAGTGAATAATTTAATGTGTGTTCTTTGTGTAGCAGTTTTGAAGGCTTCGAATTTTGTCTCACATTGTAAAATACTACTGTTCCTGTGTAAAATAATATACATCTTTTGACTTATAAATGTAGCAATTTTACAATTTTTGTATATATTATTTTGCGATGCGATACCAGATAAATTAACAATATTCTCCATCCTCCTTGCAGTGGCGACTTGCCACGAATATATACTTCTTTTCTACAAAATACTTTGTTTTTAGACTACAGAATTTAGAAATTAAGAGTACTGATTACTGGGGACATTTCAGTAAAGTCTTAAAGTGTGACAAAATACACATCACATACTGTTAATGCTACAGTACTTTGCACCATACGCAGTAAATTTTGTAATTTAATGTACACGTAATGTACTGTAGACTTATCACATGTTGCCTATCTGTGTTTAATTGTTTGTGGTAGGACACCGCTCTACCCATTGGACGATGATTTCTACCGCATTCAGGATACAGTGCAACCATAATGAATGGGCTCAATTGTTTGCGTGGCATGATACAAAGGTAAGCTTAAGGACATACATAGGTGTAGGGAAGGTGGCATTTATCCATATTCGTGAACTCTCCCGTAACAACTTTCTGACCTATGACCTGACAATTTGCCTGTATCTACACGCGTTGCACAGTGGATTCTTTCGTTTATCTGTAATATCACTCACTAAAACAGTGGTTCCTATTGTTTTGATGTGGAGCACCAGGGCTTTCAGTTTAAGCTATCGTTAGCGTTGCTCCTGCAGACACTCTGTCTAACCACTGTAAGAATAACACGTATCAGAAGTTCTCAACTATTATTATTATTTTTTAGGTTTACAGTCTTGTTCAGGGCCAAGGCCCTCTCACACGACTTAACAACTTAACCCCGGTCATTGGTAACTTGTCACACCTACACACCAAAGTGTGCACAATTCAAACAATCTCTCCTGGGGCACCACAGTGCACCACAACCAAGTGTCCCCCGGGGACTTCCCATAGGGTGCAGCCACAAACCGGCGCACACAACTATACTTTACAAGTTACCTCGCAAGTCCCCATTTATACACCTGGGTGAAGAGAGGCAATGGAGATAAAGTGCCTTGCCCAAGGACACAACGCAATGATCTGGCCAGGACTCGAACCTGTAATCCTTAGATCACAAGTCCACTGCCTTAACCACAACGCCCTCACAATTATTGTTTTTAGTCATTTTTGAAGTAACAATCGACTTCGAGATTTGAGAGCTGTAAGTTCTCAGGGCTAATGAATCCGTCTGGTGGGTTGTACCACTGTCCTCTTTTATGTTCTTTCATTTATTTTCCTGGCTTTCATACCCAGTAATGGCCCTATAACCCCAATAAATTGGAGCAGAACAAGCCATAGGTGTTGACTCTTCTTTTGTGTTGCATACATGTACGGAATCACATAGGAAAAGTTCCCTTTGGAAGAATGGTTTTATAACCAATGCATTAACAACAAGGTATAACCCGCCCTGGGAATGGTTATTGCTGATGACAGAATAAATTGGGCCTGAGGAACTTGTTTTGTTAGGAAGGAGGGCCTAAACCTTCAAAAAAAAAAGAGTTTCTATGACTAGTTGTACTTTCGTTCATATTTTGTATTACTATCTAATTAGTTTGCGATTCCAAAAACTTTAGAATCCGTACCATATGAATGGGAAAGCTTACTAGGGGCTAGGAATAATGGGTTAGGAAGTAGGGAATAGGGGTTAGGAAGTAGGGTTAGGAAGTAGGGTTAGGGGTTAAGAATTAGGGTTAGGGGTTAGGAATGGTACAGATTCTAAATTAGTACTAAAAGATTGAAGATATCATGTCTGCCACTGGCTGGAAATTCACTGAACATTTTCTTATGTTTGACTGGACTTTTTTTTTCATATAAATTTGCCAGTAGATGAAGCCTTCTGACGAGTAACAGTAGACCCCTGTGTTACAAACTTAAACAAAGATCACAAAATACGTTTAGGAATATTGGACTACTGCAATCATAGCCCAAAATATGTCCTGTTTATTTCCTCAACTAAAGAGATCATTCCTTCCCAAAGAGAGATACATGGGGAGAAACCTTTAAAATTATTTTAAATAAATTTAACTTTAAATCCAAGTTCTAAAAATAAATATGGGGATTTGCCTTTGCCTTGTAATGCTTTTGGCTTGCTGGCATTCTGTGAGGTCAGCCATGCAGTAAGAAATTGTTTACTCAAATTCATGTTGCTTTATTCTGTAGCAATTGATCAAATGCTTCGTTGAATGTTACAATTCATATTTCTATTCTATTTCCATCATTACAGGAGTTAAGTAGATTCTGAATCTTGTTTGGTTTTTGGAAAGAGCACATTTTGATCAAATTGATTTCTCAGGTGGGTAAGACTGCCCTGAGACAATGAGAGTAGCAAGTGACATTTAAGCTGCAATTGCAAAGGCATTTGGTTACTTTGCAATTGCATAGCCTAACTGAGGCTAGATCTAATGAAGTTTCCATGGGAGGAGTATTAGAAGTGCTTTTGTAGTACCGGTCCAAACATACCTTAGAGAGGTCATTAACCTACACGAAGCTTAAACTTAACATTAACCGTAAATTAAGTAGCCTAGGCCAGTTTTATTTCAATAGACTATATATGGTAAAGATACAGTAGGCCTAGGCTTACACAGTTATATAGGTACGGTCTAACTTAGGCTAACGTTATTTTACTTCCTGTTCACTACTCCATTCCTTTCCAGTCTAATATTTACTTCCTCATTTGTGAAAAAATTTACCTTGTCTGGTTTGAAAATTTTTGTGAAGTTTTCCATCGAGAGACGTTTATTGTTGCCTTGATATATGTTCGTTTGTTTTCGTCAAGTTGAGTCAAAGTTCAAGTTCCACCTTGGCCGTAATTACGTACACTACACGATACGATATACACTCGTTCATCGCTGTGTAAAATATTAATGCTGTATCTGTTCATAGGCTTCGCCTGCTGGTTTCCCAACCACTTGGGTAAACGTGATTTAGAGGTTTACTTCGACGCATCACAACAATGTGCAACATCGTATGGGACGCTGTTTGAGTTTTATGGTATGATATTCAAAGATTTCGTAACCTCGCCGCGACACCGACTAACCGTTCCGGAACTGTGAGGGGAAAATATACCCTGGTTACTCGTTTCATGGAGGTAAAAACAGATGCTCGTATATACGTCACTAGTTTCCGGGCGACGATACGTTGAGAATCATAACCTACTTGCACAATCATCTAACCAGCCGTATCATTGCTCGTAGAGATAGATTGAGGTCGCTGACGTCACACACAAATAGACATCGTTCTTCGTTTATAGGCACTGCCATTAGTATTCACAACAAGAACTTCACGAGGGGGGGGGGGGGGGGGGGGTGGCCGTTCCACGTAGTTGCGCTGTTGGAGCTAGTGAGTGTATATTTTGTTTAGACTGCACTTAACTGTTGTATATTATCAATATTTTTTTTTGTATTTTGTATCATTCATTGTATCAATGTTCTTTGTATTTTGTATCATTCATTGTATTACCTCACCGCAGATATGTAATTTCCTTCTGGGATTCAATAAAGTTGGCTTACTTAGGCTACTTACTTACTTACTCACTTGCTAATCACCTTTCAATTGGTGAGGAGAGACCTATTTTCGTTCGTTGGGGTTCTTTGATTGATTCTATTCTGTTGCCATGATCGACTTTGTAAATTTATGATATGCCAAATATACACAAAAATTGTAAGCAAAAGACTGAAATTAACATAAGTTGAAGTAATATTCTAATAATGACAAATAACATTAATGTTGTCGCCTGCAGTGTATATATCGAGGGCTAATGTTTGTATATAAGTAAGTCTTTAGAGGGTACGGGGGCTGCAGCTTCCTGAACAGTCACGTGATGTAAGCACTGTGGCAAGTTATGTAATAAATTGTCATATCAACATATACGTCTGT
>KN885583.1:77667-91627 GCA_000934455.1 Apostichopus parvimensis | reverse complement strand
TTCTGTCATTACTTCTTCACTGTTGTTTTTTGTAGCAACCAAACCATGCAAACAGATGATAATTCAATCTAATCACTTGACAACCAGAAAAAAAAAACTAAAAAAAAAAAAAAAAAATCCTGACATGATTTTTACATGCATATGAAGCTATGTCTGTAATCTAGTAGTACCTGGTTAGGGCTAAGTGATCATTTGTAATACTTATAATTGTAACAGTTATAATTAACTGGAGTAACGTGGCAAGATGTCTGGCTGATGCCAAACAGTCCAGCTATTCAGTGGTGCACTGCCCTCTGTCATCCTCCCCATGACCTCTCGTCGGATGTAAGCTAGTCAAGCAAGATGAAGGAAGCTTCATTTGAAGTTTAGGGACTCCTACAGCTACAAGCCTCATATAACAGCATCTTTTTAAACACTTCTTGTATCTGTACTACACTGGCTTCCACATTTGAAAAATGTAGGCATAAACCTAAAAACGCCTGTATGCATTTTACCACTGAGCAAACAGTCAGCCATTGTATTGTGGACATTTGTTTCTAGGACCTGTTTACATCATGTGGGAGGGAAGGGCCAGCACAACAAAGATGACCTTTAAATTTGTCCTTATTTTATATTTACGATTTGGCCTAAAGTTGGATGATTGCTTCTCCATTTTTATGGTATTTTTCGACTGATGCAATTAACCTGAGGTTCTCAGGGTTCAAAGACAACCCCCACTGAGCTCTCATAGATTCAAAAAGAAACAAATCCTTTAATACAGTGGGTGTGGTAAGTCTGGAATTTATAAAGGGAAAAAAAAAAACTTCCCTGAAAACTCCATTTCATGTTTATTCCACCATTATCATAATAAACATATGAAACATAATAAAACTTAGTTGCTTTGATCCATCTGTTAACTTCTGTCAAATTCGGTGGAAGCAAGTTTTGCTCTAATACATTACAGTCCACAAACTTGATAAAAAATACACCAGCTTACAGGACTTGAGCTTTTAGCTATAAAGGCTGCCAAATTTGGATCCAACAGATCCAGAATCTTGACTCGTGGGGTACTGTAAACTCAAGAAAACTTGAACCAGCTTGGAAAGTGTTAATAAATTCGAGTGAGGTCAAATGTCACCCACGGTGTAGATGTACTTCCTGTTTAGCTGTACGCCGGTCACCTCTCGCTGGATGCGTGGTGCTTGACGAAAGTGACAGCGGCTAGTTCTTTACAGAATTCCTCCAGTACTATAACACCCTCCAATAAGTCAATGTATGGTAAGCTGTGAAGAATATACAACATAAAACATGTCAAAACTTGAGGGTCAAAAACGACAAGGTAGGTGCCCATTTGATGGCAGGGAACATGGTTAAGAGGGTGAGGGGGGGGGCATGGTGGATGTGGGGAAGGTTTTGTATAATTCTTAGATTGCTTAATTATATATGTTACACTTACATGCAACAATAGGACATATGAAATCCTTTGTGAATACCATTCTAGATTTACCAACTGACTGTTTCAGAAAATCTGATCAAAATTGATATATAATATAGAACCCAATTGTATTCAATACTTTTCTATTCTGTGTAAGGAAATGTGTGATTTAAGGTCCTCTCAATCTCACATCTACAAAATGGATAGTCCAGGAAGGCTACCTGAACCAGCTGACAAGTTTAATACCTGTAGTATTAAGTTTTTTAAATGCTTTTCCTTTCTTTAATTAAAATTTATGTCTATAACATTCTAAAGTCAATGTGTTACTCTATCCGTACCTTGTAATTTCCAAACACAAGACTTACCACAATGTCTTAATGGTTAAACATGGCTTTTAACAGGTCTGCTTCACATTAAGACCAAACACTGATGCAACAACCAGCAATTTAACAGGTAAAAGTAAAACAGATATCCAAACAGTCTAGTAAAGTAAATAGCTCAGCGGTTTACCATCCATGCTGAGTATTAACAGTTGGAAAAGGCGATTAACATTATATCAATATTAGAAGTTAGTATTGTTTTTAATTAAAAAGCTACTTTTGCATTCACAACTGCAAGCTTGATAAAATAACAGAGATAGGTGTCCGATTTTAGGGTAATTGTTAGTTGCACCATTGGACGTCAAAATGTTTCCAAGTAATCTTGACAATAATTTAATAAACGGGATGGCTTCATATGCAAATATTTTTCCTCAATCCTTGAAAATTAATTGCATGAAAAGAAAACCGGGTCTTATAAAATATTTCCTAGTTCTTAAAATGACCAAAGTGTTTTAACCAGCATGTCGATAACGGTTGTTCCTTAAGGTGATAAATTTTAGGTTCATATGTTGACATTGTTTCTTAACCAACAAGTGCGTACATATATGATAGCACTTATTTATATATTGATCATGGATTAAGTCAGTATTGTGTTGTCATAGATACACAAGTTTTATAGGAGACTACAATGGTGAATATTGTAATTTACGGTGATGTGTTAATATGTGATAAAATACCGACTCGATGATGCCCTTATTTTGCCACAAAATCCCTCTCAGCAAGTCTGTGACAGTGTTAATTATTGTATTTATGAAGATAAAACCCATGAAATAAGCCATCCACCCACAACATCTAGAGTGAGGTACAAAATGTTGACATGAGGTATTTCTGACATGTCTGATTACCATAATGTAGCTTTACTTTACAGTATCAATATTGATGGTGATGGTGTTCATATACATATATAACCTTTGACATCGTGCCTCATTATCTGATGAAAACTCTACAGTACTCAGTATCAATGCTGATGGTGTTCATATACATATATAACCTTTGACATAGTGCCTCATTATCTGAGTTCATCAACACAATTTCCATATCTAACATAGAAGTTGGTCAAAGTCTAATAAATGGCCATCGGTGACACCTCATTACTCTACTTATCATTGACACCTGTCAAGATGTTTGTCCGGCATTTTAATACCTAGCAGACCTGAGATCTGCTGGATGGGTACAACTTTACAAGTACAAAAAAAAATCTACTCTAGGACTAAACAAAAGCACTGCAATTCCCAGGCAAACATAGAATAACATGCAGAATATACCCATATTTCACTCATTACTGGGGGGAAAAAATGCTGAAAGTCCAAAATAAAAAAAGGGGCCAAATCTGATATGCTCTGATCCCATATAGAGAGTTACCTGACTCGTTTTGGATGCTTCAACAGGAAGCAAACAATTTCTGTCAAACGAGTGACACATATTATACTATTGTAGTAGTTTTTGATGATGTAACAACCTTAACACACCAGCTAACAGGTTGAAGAGAGACCTGTACTACTTGTTTTGTAAATATTTCAAGATAATTTCTGGTGCGGAAAGACTCATTCAAGTTGACGTTATCATCGAAATTACATCTTGCCCAACCGACACCAAATCAGGATTTACCGAAAAGATGAAGATCTTCACATCAATTACAGCAGGCTGGTGTCAGTTTTGTGGCTGAAGGCCGGTGTACCTGATGTCACTAAACAGTCACACACACCTGAAAACCTCTTCAACAGCTGTGCGATTAAATAACTTTAGTGCTACTAGGCAGTCAGTCAGAGCTGACAACTACAAAAATAATAATTGGTGACCATCTTATAGCAAGTGCTGATTAAACCTGGATGGTAGAGTGTACACTTGGTGAAATGGCTGTTAGAGCTTCATAAAATAAACATATGAAAAGTAATACAATGCATCTAAACATCACTTAAATGTGGGTGAACAAATGTCTGGAATCATACAACTAAAATGCCATAGCCATTTGGTTACACAAATACAGCAATGCGTTGCCATTTGCTTGCATAAATATCCACAGCATTTTTAGGAGAAAGGAAACGTTCTGCATAAACAGTGTTACGTAAAGTGAAAGCAGTTAAAATATATCCTGATTTATATTTACTTAGGTTTATGAAGTGAAGGATTATGTTTATACATAGTCAAAGTTTCCACCAAATTTAATCAGTTTATTTCCTATCAGAGGAAACAGACCCACCACAAAAAAAAAATGGAAACAACAAAAAGAATAACATATTAGTTTCAAACTCAGAATATTTTCACCAACTATCTTTCAGACCCAAATTAGATATGATGAGTGTTAATAAGGCAGGCATGAGTCTATGCTGTTAACAAGAAATGAAAAGGGGTAAGGTGTAGGGAAGGAGAGGGAGTTACATAATATATGCATGCAAGGTGTTGAATATGCACTAGGAGAATGAATATACATTTCCTTTTGCGAAAGTTTTCTTTTTTGAATACAAAAAGTACCAAGACCAGAAGCAGATTAGTCTGAGCTCGTTTAAACTAATTTAAGAGTAAGCAATCTCTACCCTACTGTGAAAAATTTCATCAGCAACACTTTTATATAATATACGTATAAAGCTGTTGTTCTTGTTGATGTTGGTATATGGTAAACAATTTATGTGTGACCCATACCGACCCTGATAGCAGACCCCACTGTAAGATTTTCTTCTGAAATTACTTATATAGCACACCGAAAACTTTGACAGTCTTCTGTGTCGTATTAAATTAAAATTGTCTATTACAACAAAGGGTAAAGGACAAACCATCTTTGAGATCAAAGGTTTAAGTTCTTACATCGGGTGCCTCAATTGCCCATTTAGTTGCCCATTTTTGTCCAAGTATGTTGATTATACATGTTAGCACTAACACAAAGAGCAAATGTTATTGGCAAATAATTTAACTGTTAATAGAGCATGCAGTTTGGCTGTGTAGTTGCTTATCGTCTACAAATGACTGCTTGAAAACAGTACCATTCTGTGACATTCTTGCATTAGTGACGTGGCAAACAGAAAATCAAGCCTTCCTCAAAATAAATCCCAAATTCTCAAGCTTTCTCCCTTTGCAAGAGCAAACTAAGTTAGGTAGCTAATGTGTATGAATATCTACAGAGTGCTTTATTTCAAGTTTTGAGCCTGGATTCAAATGGTTGCATCATAAATATGCTTATTTTTATTTCATGGTTAACACCTCAAATGTTTTTGAGGTTTCATTCAGAATTAACACTTTAAATACACATCTGGGATTTTCATTTCATGATTTCTGTTTAAAAGATACTTGCACTACATTTTGCAGTTTACACAGTGCATGCTATGTGTTATTTGTTCCCCCCCCCCCAAAAAAAAAAAAACAGTCCCAGGTCAAGAATGGAACTTATGAGCAGGCAAGGAATACACCATGGGTCAAAGGTCAACTACTTACTTGAAGAGAGGACTTGTGACCGGCCTGTGAAGAAAGATTCTAGGAGCGTTAAAGACCGGGAAAGCGATACAAAGGTTTAAAGAGAGGAGTGTAAAGACTGGGTGAGGACAAAAAAAGAAAACCAGACAGCGAGAAAGGGAGAGAAAGACTCAGTGTTGGAATCAGAAACTTATACATCAAAGATCAACTCTACTGTCCCAAACGTTTAGTGAGTTAAATTTTGAATAAAAGTTTACCGACGTAAACTTTCCCTTAGGATGTATTGCCAAAATACATCTTCAAATTCTTGAAGGTCGATGTAAATATTTGAAGCAGATTTAGGACAGTAACAAATATGATGATCTAATTTTAATATTTTCTAAATAGTTTTGACCATTACAGAGTTAATTTTGGATTATTGCTGATTCTCTTTTTATAAAATTGGATGAATAACTCACAAGTATATACTTCTAAGCAAATGCCAATACTTGCATGGCAAACATCAATATTGTCTAATGTCTCACTATTTTTCACAGTGCAATTTGGATGTGAAAAATCGCATGCAAAAATCCATCATTTAAGAAAGATCGAAAATTTTAACCAATCAATGTTTAAACATCACCAAAGTTTAAGAAAGAAAAAACACGGAACCAGTCTTTAATGTGAGTGGGTTAATTTCTTCGTCTGATTTCAAGTAGCTGTATTTGCATAATCAGCTACTAACATACACATGACGATAATGTTCAAATACGTATAATGTGATAGGCTGAAATAATATCACTGCCTATGTAAACTATGTGTATATAGTACACTTCTCCTTGTATAGGCAACCCCACAATATAATTGTATTTGCAATGACACAAGATAATGACAAATGGGACACATTTCAACACCAAACAAGGCTACTAGAATATTCAAACTTGTCGTAGAATACATTTCCATATGTTCAAATCACGCAGCAAGACAGTCGCTTTCAATCTTCAATGTTCACCCTAAAAGTGGTGTTCCTTCCAACCCCTCCCATGCCCCCCTCCCCCACTGCTAGACACCACCCTGTTTGAAGTGAGCTATGTCATACCTTAACACTTCTCTTACTAAATGCTTGTTTACATATTTTGTTGCTTTGACGATGGGACAGCTAGGACTGATAAACATGCGGGATATAACACAAGGCAGCACCATCACCAGAGGTAGAGGTACTGTAACCAAGGGTTGAAATAAGCGGGCGCCCAGGCGCTATTCGCGCCCGCAAGCACTAAAATAGCGCCCCTGGACATGAAAATACAATATGCACGGGCGCTACTTTGTCGGCAAATAAGCGCCCGCATACTCCTGTAAATATCAGCCTTATCATGCGCTGCACAGAAGCCTGAAACTACATTGCATGCTAGTGCTATATAGTAACTGCTAGCGATTTGATAAATGATAAACTGATCGATCGAGTGCATGCACAATAGCACTGGTGCACATGGTTTATATATCGCACAACACCTGTACTGATACGTACGTACATGCCGTACTTGAATTTTGTTTCTCCTTTTTAGCTCCTGGTAGTGAGAAAATAGCTCCGGGTCCTACTGAAACTGCCGCGAACCAGGAGCCACATTTTTAGAAAGTGGCTCCTGGTCCACAAATCCTTATTTCAACCCTTGACTGTAACCCATGGTAGGAAACTACTGCCACCAATTCAGTTCAATATTGTTAACAGTCATATACCGTACATTATTAATACAAACACAACCATAAATCCTCTGTAGTCTGATTAACCTTTCCACTATACAAATGAAGAACCCGATACAAGGCACGTCGACCTACATGCATCATTTAAAATACTAACGGTCAACATGGTATCTGATTATAGTAATCTGGTACTAGTCTTGTTTGCTATTCCTCACTTTTATTTACTAAATGGATGAATAATGAAATTATCAACTTAGACTAAAATAATGAAGGGACAGCAATTGTTGGATAAAAGTTTCTTGTTCGAGAATTACTCAACAGTGATGTCTCAGGCTGAAGCTGGTATGCAGACTGACTCACAGGGTTAAGTCTTTCATGTATATAATGAAAGGGAAGATATCGGAGACGGAAATGTAACGCATTTGTAAGCACATTCACTAGAGGGACAAGTTTTCATATACTGTTTACAGTTTACATATACTGTTTACAGTTCATAATCCTGTAACCAAAACGATTTTAACTCTGGTGAAACATTAACGAAACACAGGGAAAGACTAAAGTGAAAAATAAGAGACAACCAGACGAAAAAATTGTGAATCACTAGTAAAAACCCGTTGTAAAACTTGTGAAGAGTCTGTGATACTACAGTGAAACACTATTACAGAAGAAAATTTGGAAAAGGAAGTAGAAAAGTATTAACAACACACAGGTCTGTAGAACACTAATATAATACAAGTGAAACACTAGTAAAACAGTTGTAAAACACTCTTAAAAAACAAGAGATAAAACTTACTTTTGCTGATCTTCCACCAGACCCATCAGTTGCCTTCGTACCAGCATGACCTGCTTCTGGAAATCAGATATACTCGAAGCTCTCGTTGCGAGGTCACTTACAACCTAAAGTTGTCAAAAAGGTAGAGTTAGTTGACTTTAATTGAATGGGTTTTACCTTGTTAAAGATGGTTTCAAATCCATGGTCACTTACAGTGATTTTTTAAAGCTCAGATTGATTTACATGTGAAGGTAAGGGGTTCACTTGGGCTAAAACCTTGCTAACAATGGTAAAAAATTGAGGTTCAATTAAAATCCGTTTGGAATACCTACGTTAAGGAGGTGATTATGTTTATCTCATACAACAACGGGCTGTGCTTACCTTGCTTAAGACGGTAAAGAGTGTCCGACATCCGGGGGCGGCGGGCAAGAATGGATCTAAGAAGTACTCTTGTATATGAGGGTGAGGGAAGAGGGCGATCTTAGCAATCACGGACGTGACCTGGAGGTTGACCTCGTAAGGCTGAAAAAAAGAATGAAAGGTATATAAAATGAGAACAATCTTGAAGGAAGACATATCAATCTGTAGAAATGAATATTATAAGAAGAAATTGTCACAATCAAGTAAAAAAAAAATAATAATAATAAAAGGCGGAAAAGAGATGATGAGGACAAAAATATATATTATAAGGACACATATTCACATCACACCATCCAATCACATACATTGACCATGCTGTCCTCAAACTACATATGCAAATGACACAAGCCAAACCTAGAGTTATCTGTGAATGGAACTCGAGCTTTGTAATTTAACCCAACCATCATCTTTGGTTTATGTGACAGAGATTTTTGTGAAGAACAACTCACCAAACAGCTAGATAAAAAAAATATTAAAAAAATTGCTCCATTTGAGAGATATTGTTAGTTTTAAAGTCCTTTCTATGAACTGTCTTTCTTGTTAATCTGTGATATCACACTGCCACTAGGATCTGACACCTGTTATGTTTTCTTTGTTTTTCAGTTTCATATCTTTAAGGTAAAAATGTTAAAATTGTTAACATTGAAACCAATGCCGTCATTGCTAAAGTCATGTTTAAGAACTTCAATATTTTTAGATTCAGAATTTGCAAAACATATCTCCATTTCAGAAAATAAACATTTTAATAAATAAAGGAAAAATTAACAAAAACTAAGCAAATGTGGCTCAATGGTGTCATATTTAAACTTGATCAAGTCTTCAGTCATATATATGAAAGAACCTTGAAACTTTGCTATCTCCAAATTGGAATAAGATATTTCTTAGCTGTGTGGGGAAGTTAATAATCACGACAGCTGTCTCTATCACATACACCCAATTATGACGGTTGTCTTTGTGCCTGCTGGAACCCAAGATTTTTTTATTTATCATTCCTGGTGCAGGCAGGTGAAACCTAAAAGAACTTTTTCCTTCAGTCATACGACAAAAAACGGTTCTTGGAAAATGGAATCCAAACATATTAACATCAGACATCATGATAGCACTTTGTAAAATCATTTTATTTGCAATTTTTTTTTAACATTTCAAAGCAACTGTTCTTACCTGGTCCAGCATTCTTAAAAGTTTATCGAATAATACTTTGAGGAAGGCACCTTCGCAGAAAGATGGGTTTGGGGGGCACTTTTCCAACTGTGTGACATAGTTGGGCCAGTCGTATGGAAGACAGTTGACCGTGCAATCCCGAAACTGAGTCAGTCAGAAAGATAAAAAATACAAAAATGAATGGGAGGGAATGTCCAAGAAATCATACTAATATTGCTCAAATATTATAAATTTTTAAATTCAATAACTATTTTTTTTTTTAGCTCTATCATTATAAATGCAAATGACATCTAACATTAATATGTAAAATCTTCTACAGTGAATGAATAACATATTACCTGCTAATGTTTATAGATTAAAGTGTACAGTGATCACTGGCCCATCTAACTAAGCAGCTTATATTGTAAAAACCTACTATCAATTGTCATACAAAACTTAGAGAAAATTGGTTTCCCAACAAAGATCTCAAATTGAACTGCTATATGTATGGTGGCAGAGTGGAGCCATGTGGTGGTTTTTGCCACAATGTAGCATCTTGGATGTTAGGGCTGTTTTAAAGTGCTAAACATTTTCAGCACAGATTTAAGCCTTGCAAAAGAAGAGAGGGTAACTCTCCCTCCCCCCTCTCAACCCCCCCCTTAAACAAATTTTCCGCTATCGAGAGTACCTGTTACTACATTTCTGATATATATTTTGATAGCATTGGAAGGCCCTTTTTTTCAATTATTTAAGAAAACTATCTGACATTTAGCTGTCGGTAAATCTACCTGTCTGTGTGCCTCTCTGAGATACATGTCATACCCAACATCTCCTGATAAAGATGATCTCGCCTCCTCTGGGACTAAAATTAAAAAACTGAAAAAACAAAAGGTTTTAAAATGAGAGAATGATATGAGATAAAACAGGTAAGACTTGAATAACATATCAAGATATCGGATATCCACTTAAATACTCATTCCCCTAAAGGTCATCAATATCGCCTTTACCTTTCCACCTCCTAAAATTTGCTTACTTTACAGTAATAAATAAAGGAAGAAAAATAAACAGACTCCTTAATTGTTTTGGCAATCACAATAAATTCCCAGACATTGAGGAGTTTTGAAAATAGCCAAATAAACGATTTACTGTACGATGGTGTATTCATGGCGGATGTGAAATGGTTCACAAAGTCGGTTATATAAATATTTAGCATTTTGTTTTTAAAGGGTGGGATGCATGGCGGTGGTGGGGGAGGCGTGACAATAATTGATGACATTTCACAACTGATCATATAAATTAGCAAATTTATCATCCATCTCTTTTCAAAGTTCTGATTAAAGCAAACTTGATGAGCACAACCTGTATTTCTAGTTTATGGCATTAACGTCACTACACAAACAGTTTTTCAAAAGAAAGATAAACAAATAAGGCATCAAACACTCTAGTGGAATATGAAGAGTCGATTCTAAAACGCTTAGAAAGGAAAGCTCCTGGAAGAAGTCGTCGTGGTCACGGAGGGAATAGGCTGAATCCCGAGGTGTCTACAAGTGGGTGAAGTACTGCCCAGCAGTCAAGCATTGTATACAAGAATGAACAAAAATACAAAACCATTGCCCAACATTTGAAATCATTTCAAAACGATACTCCTCCCACTCATATATGTTTACCTGATATTAATATATATATCTAACACATCAAAATCAAACTAACAAAAAAAATGTAAGAGCGGAGGGACCTTTCTTCTTACTTAAAAATTTCAAGAGCTTCTGTCTTCGTATAACATTGGCTGTATTAAATAGAAACTTTCAAGGACACATTGCAGACACCTATTTGCCCTGAATATGTCACAAAGCACTAGACTTGCTATACAAGCCATGTGGTTTTATGACGTAAATAATTTTACACTCAAAACAATTACATCTTGAATGAGAAAATAGAAGATGTCGAGTCGGGGCGTCCACCCATACGTCTCCTTACTTCCAGTTAGAAGGTCTTGCAGTATGTGACAGACAGACAGACAGACAGACAGACAGACATTAACATCCGAGAAATCAATCCCCAAACTTCACTGTTGAGTGTTAGCTCAGTGGTTAACGCCGGTGCCTTCCAATCATAAGGTCCCCGGTTCGAGTCACTCCAAGATTAATGTATGTCCTCCAGTTACAAAGTTGTTGACAATTGACAATTCAAAATAATGGACGTTAAATATGAATGTAAGAGAATGACTTCGGTCAGCTTGTGGCTTTGATAAGCCAATGAGGCTTCTTCGCGAGTTCCTGCTTGCAGGAGGATCTAAAATACATACATACTTCAACAAAACTTGACAGTCTCTTATTCTAACTGTATCTTAAAAACTCACCAATTTACTAGCTTGTGGATACCCATTTGAACTTCTTCCTCTTCCGTCATTTTTCTCGGACTTCCCGACTCGCTAGAAAAATCGCTGTCCTCTCCAGTCGGTAAGAGTCTCTTAGTTTGAAAATCGTCGTCAAATTCCAACTCGGGTTCAAAATTTTCAGGTCCGTTACTCAAATTGTCTCTATCGTTACCACTATTGGACGAAATGTTTTCAGAACCTTTGGCCTGTACTAAAGTCATGGGCTGCCTGTTGTAATACGCCCTGGTCTCCAGGTTTCTCAGTACCAGATTCTTGATCACGTGTTCGTTCGATTTGAGTAGAAGGGTTTCAAATAACTTTAAAGACATTATGCAAATCTGAAAAAGGAAAAGAAGTATTTACTCAGAAGCAACATATTACTGTTTGATAATCTATATCCCTGCATTCCTCCTGTGACTTGAGGACTTTTTCCAACAAGTTACTGTTAAACATTTCCCAGGAAACTCCTCAAAATTTGGTGTTCTCATATTTATTAAAAATTTGTTTCATATTTTCCTCTTACTTCATAACTCATGTAAGTTTCTCTTGCTATTACATATGTTTAAATCTGCAAAATATTGGAAATATGGGCTCAAAATTGCACATGAAAAAAGAAAAACAATGGATCGACACCTTGCACCATTATTATATCCACATGGTCACGAATATGCTGCGACTTCTCTACATGTGGAACTTTAATGCCTAGTTTTGTCTAGCTGTGGTTTAACATTTCTGCTAGAATGGATACTTCTGGGATTGGACACAGACAGAGTACAAACCTCATCAGACAGGTGGTCGCATCTCTCTATCAATCGTTGTCTCAGTTTGTGTTGGTCCAGGTCGTGTTGCTGTTCCTCCGATGCATCGTTTCCCAGAATGAAAGATACTAGAACGGCCAGGAGCTGCCGAGACTCGCACATTTTAACAAACTTACAGAGGTGAGATGTACTGGTCAAGATTCCTACTTCAGACCTGAAAACAGAGCAAATCAGAAACTCTCAATTATTTGCGAGTCTCCCTATCCAGTCTGCACCTAGTCTCAGGACTTTTAAAATTGTCGTCACATTGTAAAGTTTGGTTGTAATACGACCCAAAATTGTGTTTTCCTTTCCTACCATTGATCCAGTACATCAAGTACAAGTATGATCATGTTTTGTGGACAAATCTGATTGAAAACATCAATAGTCACATAATGTAAACATAAGTGTGACAAAACAAAGGCAGGAGGTTTAGATGGGGCTGAGGGAGGGAGTAAACAGATATTGCAAAGTGGAGGAAAGGTGTAGAAGGGCTAAGAGGGGGCACATCTAAGTATAACCATAACAGTGACATCCAAAACAACTATTTGCGAGATTATTTCTGACATTTTGAGCATCGAGTTTACTCTGGGTACCAAGTATACAATTTGTCAACCGTGTTTCAGACGAGACTATAAACTGAGCCGTGACTGGCACACAACAAAATCTTCACACCTCAAATTTCTTTCATCTTATGAAGTGTTGGTCTGATGCCACATGTGGGTAAATATTCAAATAAAGAACATTTGAACCTGAGCAAAAGCAAAGCTTACAAGAAAGGCCGTTCTATAAATTCACCCTTGGATTTGGGCATGTGTGATAGGCAGGGAGTGATGGTATGGAAAGGGGAAGGGGGGGGGGGGAGAGAGGTCGGGATTGATATAATCAAAAGTCAGACATAGTTGGAAGTAACTTACGTTTGAAGAAGGAGTGGCTCTAGGATTGGAAGGAGAAACCTGTCCAGTAAAGCTGATGCCACGGCATCGCCGATCGAAGAGTACGCGACTTTAATGACCTGGTCGCAGTAATCAAACCACGACACCAGGGAAATTAGTTGCCTCTTCCCGTGAAAGGCATTTGTGTCGTCTGCATCGCTGGACACATCCAGTCTGTTACGGAGAGATGGTGAAGATGGTCACTTAAGCAAGACTAAAATAGACATACTGTAAATTTCTGGTCCGGACAAGTTTTAGTTTGATACTTCCTTCTAAACTGAAAGTCAGAAATACAACCTGGACTTCTAGAAGTGTCTGTCAACAATATTTTCAAGCAATTAAAGTGTGCTGCTGTTTTTGATGAACATTGCAATGTTTCTTTAAAGCTTGCATACTTTTCCCTAAGCACCGGATGATATCAACGACTTAAAACCAGAGATCTATATGTGTTAGAGACAAGGTTTTCCATTATAAAGTTATTGCACTTCTAAGTTCGGTCAGCGGATACACATGCTAGTATACAATACCATGGTACTGTAATATTTACGCAATTAACAATATTAATTGTTATCATAATATATCATTCTACCATGTAATACTATATGCAACGATATTATTGTGGATGTTTTATATTATATAA
>KN885583.1:42278-64497 GCA_000934455.1 Apostichopus parvimensis | reverse complement strand
GGCATGAGATGTTTCTTTGAGCGCGAGTCTTCACACCCTTTAAGTTAATCATATACTTGTTTTTTAGTACAATGTTGTTAAGATATTGAAGTAAACCTTAAATATATTTTAAACATCTATGCTCAGACACATATACAGTAAGGTAGGGTTACCAGACTTCCCCAGACATATCCTCTTTTTTCTATCATATGTGAGCCTCTGAACAGATTTAAAACAACTTTAATCAAATAAACAACAGATATAGGCCTAGGCCCAACTGATTTAGTTCAAACTACTTATTATGTTTATTTTGACATGTGAAGCATGCATAAATTAAGAAGTGGGCCTAGCCTAACTTTGAAATATGTAACCTATATAAATCTACTCCCTAGACCAACCGTTTATTAGCCTTTGCATTAATGAAAAAGTCAGCACTAAGCTAGGAAGGGGGGGGGGGTGAGTTAGGCCTACCCTATATACAGTAGGGCAGACATAGGCACCCGATCAGATATTTAAATCATTTACTCGGCCTACTAAGTACTAGCCTATGTTTAATGAAACAAAGTGGCTATTCTTACGACGAGTCTTAAGAATAATTTCCGATTACGCATGCGCAGTTGCTATTTTTACAACCAGGAGTACTATTTTTACGACCATGAGTAACAATAATTTCCGGTTAGGGTTTGGGTTAGGATTTAGGGTTAGGGTTACCCCTACTACCAGGCAGTTGCTTTATTTACTTTACTGCGCATGAATTCGCCGATGTCGTAAGAATAGTTTATAGATAATTGTTACAACTAGTCGTAAGAATAGCCACGGCCTTAATGAAACAACAAGTTGCTGATGATATCAGGTAACAAAGAAATAAGGATAAGCCTATACAACGTAAGAGTTCGTCCTTCCTTTCTAAAGCAAACTTTGTTATTGTTACTACTATTATTATACATTACTATTATACATTACTGTTACTATTATTATTATACATTGTGCGTAACGAATGCTAAGTTTAGACCAGCCTAACATAATTTAGGCCTATCCATCATTAGGCAAACTAACGAGTATTGTTTGCATTTCAGACTTCATACCGCTTCGACCGCCTGATGAAGGGCGGCCGCGAATCTGTTAAACATCTTCCTCAAGCGAAAGCTGCATTCATTTGTGTAATTCTGATATACAGTTTGAGTAAACACGGCTTTTGGCCAAGGCAGAGCCTCATGCAACTACGAAGCGCAAGTCAAAACGTATTAGTTCTAAACTGAGGCCTATGTTATCATACATCATATCCTGTGTATTATCATGCATGTCGTATCATTGTAGCAATGGTTGAAACGTTGGCAGAGCAATATTTTGGTTACAGCTGGTCGTGACCTTTGACCTGTCTGTAGCGGAATAGCGTGTTGACATTTGAGTGCTTACATCTGTTTAGGCCTTGGCACCTGACATTCGACTATCATCATGTAAGGAGAGTACATGCCGCTTGGAAACTATCCCTTTTCACGTTAGTATAAATTTGTATATGAAACGAATTGCCAGCTTAAGCTCTGCAGTTTCTCAAATAGGGTCTGTCACAATTGTTACATTGATACAGATAGTGATATTGACTCGGATATTCGAAACTTTTTAGCTCAGTCTAACATCAGGTTATACTATAGTGATAGGAACGCACGTGCTTATATAATCTTAGCCCAACACCTACCCATTAGCTTAGTTCTAGTCCTACTGTGGTGTAAGTTAGGGACAAACTAAAACGAATGACAGCGAATGACCGAATGACAATTGACTTGTACAGGGTTAATTATCATTCGCGAATGACACCGAATGACAACGAAGGACAACGAAGGACGGTGGTGAGAAGAGATAGAATGATTAAAGGCATTAAAGACTGGCCCCAAACCGCGTGCGCCCGTCTGAAAAAGTTAACTTTCTATTGCTTGCAAGTGACGTTTTGTTCGTGTCGCTACAAAATGCATACAGTAATGAAACGTGATACCTTAATTTTTATCTTTAGCTGGACCTGAGATGTCCATCGCTGTATCGTTTGTATACTTTGCTGTGGGTATTGACCGCAGCTGTATGTACGGACTGTACACTAGTGTCTAATTACCGACGGTAGCAAGCTGTGTGTGTATTTTCTGGGATCGATGGTGCTGGTTTAAACCTCTGTTACACCTCATTCGAAACTAGGTCAAATTACGGGCATTAGACGTTTCTTTTTGCGCGAGTCTTCACACCCTTTAACGGAGTGGAGTAAATGCGGTAATGTTTTCTGCGCAAAAATGATTTGAGGAAGATCGCATTTTACGTGGTTGCAGGGTTTTGGTGTAATTTAGGGATAGGAACCACAGAGAAGGTTTTTGTATGAGAATGCGCTTGAGTGCTGTGCTTTTGACAATTACCTCTGTAGATTTATATAGAAAGATAACTGAAGCTGTTTCAAGATTATAGTATTGTTAGTTTCTAACAATTAATATCGCAAAAATGACGTTAAATTTACTTTTTAAAATCAGACTTACAATTTCGCTTACTATAAGGTGCGTTTGTATCTAGTCCGTACTTTACTAGCCTCTGTAAGCCACGCACTTCGCGTCCACTCGGTTTGCGTGGCTTTAATATACCCACGAAGTCTGATTTGTGATATCCGGTGGCAGCAAATGTCTGTGCTGTCATTCACTGTCATTCGTCTTAGTCAACACAATTTTTTAGTGTGTACAACATATTGTCATTCGTTATGTGTAGCACAATTGTCATTCGTTTTAGTAACACCCGTAAGTTGGGCTAAATGTGTGTTGGATAATGAAATACAAACTGTATGGACACAACTGGGTACCGTTATTCTTCGCACGTGGTACTATCTGCTGACTTAAAACGGTGCTTTTCACACACCAAATTTGTCAACGGAAAACAAAGTTTCCCAGCGGAAAATACCAGTTTTGGAAGCACAGAATGGCTAACCGAACTGATTAGGTACATTGGAATGATTTAGGAGGATCGAGAAGGATAGAATTTGGCTCCGAGACTAGATTCTTGGGATATACTGTAGGTTAGGTTGGGAAGAATAGACAAGTGGCGATGATAATTAATATTAGTGAAACATCTCCACCCTATTTGGCTGTTGTTATCAATATTTCGTGAAAAAGGTGAAATTGAGCTGCTGTATGGAATAATTTGGTCTTGCTAAGTTTATCTTTATTACGCAAACAGTATTTTAATACTTATTCCATGATAACGCGCCTCCATTTGCCTTTTACAGCGACCGCCTTGTAGTTCTTCACGTAATCCCTAATTACACATACCCATGCCTCCAGTAAATTATAAGCAGCTTAACTTCCCTGACATGAACTCAGTCTAACTATCCTTCTCGACTTTCTGTGATGTTATTTTCATCATCCTGGATTTGGTATACTAAAATTGAAGAAAGACCTAGTGTACATGTATGTGAAAAAAAAGTTGTTTTCCACACAAGAATTTTCAGATGAAAGTACAGTAATCAGTGGAAGTGTACCGTGTGCGGAGAAAAACTGAAACCGACACAACTAGCTAGACGTAGTTTGTAAGGTGACCTTCCTGTAAATATTGGTTATCTCTGGCCTCTAATCCTGTATTGTAATTTCTGTTCAAGTCCTAGCTGTTGCTTTTCTTTCACTTGCTCTCTCTCATCCTGTTTAGTAAGTAGTGTAGGATACTCATACTGTCATAGATGATTCATTGTTAAGGGTGTAATATTTACTTCCCTGACCAGTGAAGATTCAATTCAGCTAAAATTGAAACTGAACTACTTGTTCCCCAATATCCTTGTACCCTTTGGGTGACTGTAAATACTATAGGTTGCACGCAGCATGTGTAATGTGTTGGTTTATTTTTTGACTTGGTTACTTGTTATACTTCCTACATCATCCTAAAGACTTTCAGTTTCAGTGTTAATTTCTTCATCCCATATCTGATCATACATGGATACATTAAAACTTGAACCACAATTAGTTATGATTGTGTTTTATGCCATACAAAATGGTGTCATTAGGCTAGAAAGGATGGCACTCTTGCTTGTTTGTATGACCAGAAGTTAAGCGTTGCAAAGAGGCTTATTTAAAACTATAGCATCCAGAAAAATTAGCATTGCAATAGTGCTTATTGAACATATCACGGGGAGACATAGTGAGGAAAGTCATCGCTACATCACTATCCTCTGGATAACAGGAAGAGAGGGGAATTTCTTGTGAAAATCCTATTAAAACAATAAATTTTACTATCATGAATGAAATTTTGAATGAAAGTTAAAAACTTGTCTGTACATGAGCCAGACAGTTTTTTTAAAGCATTTTTATGCTTCTGCAATCTGTGATGGAATACTGTACACAGAGAAACTTTTCTCATTGAGATGTTGATGATCTTTTGATGTAAGATGATAATTTGTCAAAGACACTGATCATGATTTGATTATTAAGTTGTGATTACTAAACACTTACGCTAACAAAGCACAGTTTGAAGACGTGAATGTTTTTGCTGATTTCACTTGTTGGACTGTGTGGGATGTATCTAGATGTAAATATTGTCCTTCAAGGCTTGATGCAAAGTACTATCTAGTTCATGAGCACCTACTGACTGGCAAAATATTAAGTAAGAACTCTATCCAGGTTATTTAATTGACATTTGACAAATAAGCAGCAACCTTTACTTTCACCAGGTACCATATATTCCAAAAACAATGAAACATTCATTCTATATATGTTATAACATTGTCTTATGCAAAAACACAGAACAATGAAAATTATAGTGATCAACATTTTTGTTTGTGTTTTTACTGTATTAGATCTACATGTGTCGGTGAGGTAAGCCTGGGAGCAACAGAAGGCCCAAATTGATATTCAGAATGTTTTCGAAGAAGTTTAGGAAGAAAGTGAAGTGCAAGACATCACCTTTAAAGGGTACTGGGTAAGTTTACTTCTGTCAGAGAGGAAAGAAGATTTGTTCAGTTTAAGTGCATTGTTTAAATTAAGTTCTGTACATATTTAATATTATTAATATTACTTGTAAATCCACATGCAGGATATTTATCATGTAGTAATCGTGAAACAGGCTGTAGGCAATACTGCAGTAGTGTGCAGTACTCGACCAAACTGCTATTTCACCATACAAGATGTATGTATGTATGTATTTTAGATCCTCCTGCAAGCAGGAACTCGCGAAGAAGCCTCATTGGCTTATCAAAGTCAGTCTCTTAGATTCATATTTAATGTCCATGATTATGAATTGTTAATTGTCAACAAACTCTGTAACTGGACGACAATACATTAATCTGGGAGTGACTCGAACCGGGGACCTTATGATTGAAAGGCACCGGCGTTAACCACTGAGCTAACACTCCACAAGATAATGACAGTGTTTACTTTGGCATCGGTGCAAATGATGTTACAACCAACCCATGCAAGACCACATACCTAAATTTAAACTGGTGAAAAAGACCCAGTGAACATATTTCAGAGAGAGAATGTATCTTTCTTATCATCTGATTTAAGATACAATAAAGTAAAAGAGAAAAGTACTCTTCTTTGAAGAAACTATTTAGTAACAAAATATTCAAGATTAAAGATTGCTATACTGTACGATATGTATAACTGTTGTGATTTCAGATTGAGGTGTTTCAGTGTACATAATAAACCGCACACAGAAAAATAAATACGCAGAAAACGAACTGCACAGATATTACAATAGGAGTATTAAACCATAAAGTAATATAAATCAATAAACAGTTAGGTCTAATAATCAACTTGGTTACCTTTAAAAAATGTATCTAGCTACTGTTCATAAAGTGTGCATGTACACCTGCCCTTTGACTTTTCTTTTTCTTTGTCAAAAGGGATTCCCATGAAGGCATGTAATAGCTCTAGCATATTGAAGTAACTGCAATAGCATTACTGGTTTGAATTTGAAAGTTATGTGTCATAACTACTGATTTAGTTTTAGTCAATCTCGCTTTTAATATATATGTGATGTCATACTATATCACTCTACTGTTTGTAAAGAGACACCTCAATATACCAAACTCTTGTTTAAAACTGGAGAATGTTGTTTATAGCTGATTTATAGCAGTTACAATGGGAGAATATACCTTGATCCGTTTGAGCAAAAGTCTACTCACTTTGATGGTCTGTGCTGATTTTCTTCTGAAAGCTTCTATTCTCCAAGTTTTGATCTGTTTCTACAGGTCGATGTGTCTTTGGAATGTGATATATTTGGAACATTTGCACTCCCGCAAATGTACCCTGTATTCCAGGTTTCATAAACATTAACTAAACGTTGCTCCTTACTTGGAATGGTTTGTACATTAATTATGAACATAACAATGGTTTTTATATATATGTCATAATCACTGAATGTGAACTTACATATTCAACAATTTTCCCCCCCCATTTATTTAAAGATCGTTGAGCTCCTCGCTGCCCAGAACGATATATCTGATGAACTTTGATGAGTTGAGACGAACAGCTGTCGATCTCCTCCCCAAGGTGAGACATTTCATTCCATTGAATGATGAAGGAAGCAGCAGAGTTTTAATATTTTCTTCTTCTTTTTTCTTTAAATTTTGTAAAGACCAAGGACATTATTTTCTAGAATGGAATTTGAACCAGTGACATTTGTAAAAGCAAGTCATGAGCTCAATCGACTAGCCTTGTAAGTTCGAGATCAGCCTTGGGAAGTGTGATATAATTTTCAACTAAACATTTCTTATCCAAAGCTGCTAGTCAGAAACCAATATTTCAAGACAGAGAGAAATGTAATAAGATGGATAAACCAAACTTATATGAATACTTAATAACCTCTTATCATTTGAAGAAGTGTGTAACTTTTGGACATGTTCCATAAACGTTCAGTAATCACATATTATTACACAGGACACTGCCCAACCTCCTAACATATTCCATACCTGAAACACATGCTTGGTCGTTATGATTACATATGATTACATGTGGATAATGGACACTTCTTCACTCATATATTTTTGAAACTGTTTGTTTTATTAAGTAAACACATATTATTACACAGGATATGGCCAACCTCCTAACATACTCTATACCAGAATCACTGTTAAGCTTAGTAATGATTACATTGGATAACGTCCAGTTCTTTATTAGTTTGAATATGTAATGACATGTAACTACACATACTTATGTACTACTATCACAGGTTAGGGTGGTCAGCTGTATTTCTAGGACACCGGTGGTCCTTTCTTAGTAACCATTTCTTTGCAATTTTAGCCTGGCTCATAGACACATGAGTCTGTGTGGTATATCTAGTCAGTTTTTATCGAGACAAGTTATTACATCTACATGTTTATCAGTGAACTTTTATCTACATCCCGGTGACACTACCCCTAATAATTCTCTAGCTAAATCATTCAAGTACTTGGTCATAACATTTCATGAGATGGCATTGAATCATACCATAAACCATTCGATTGGTTGCATAATGTGATAACACAGATTAATTGACTATCCTAATAACTCTATAGCTAAATCATTTGCCTAATTAATCATATGATTATATGTGATTTCATGTTGTTATGATCATCCCAAATTTTTCATGATTTTTTCTGGTTGTCCCTCGGACAAGCAGGCGTTACTTTTTGGTTGTCCAAATAGCAAATTTGGTTGTCCGGAAAAATGTAGTAAAATGAAAATCACTGTAGGATGTTAGAGTGTAGGACAGAAGTGTAGGTTGGTGAATAGAACACCAGCTTTGGGGGTGATGATAGCAAATTATCATTTTTACCTACTTCAGGGAAGGCCCTATTTAGTTATAATATAATTTGAATTTAATGTAAACAACTAGTAGACCACCGGACAACCTCCACAGCAGATTTAGGTTGTCTGAACAGACATTCGTTCGTATTGGAATACCTGACTACCATTAAAACTTTGCCATGATGATTATGTAGCATGCATCTTAGCCATGTTTTGATATATGCACTCACATGTTAGTTTATAGACTAATGGACTTCTTTACACATGCTAGAACTCATTCAATCATGTCTATGATGATATGATTTAGTTTACGAAACAGATGACCCCCCACTTGTTTCTTTGATGCTATTACATAATAACAGTAATCTCTTCATTTATCATACTCATAATTAGGACAAAGGTATTCTGCCCACCGAGGAAAAGGCAAAGGAAGACATCTCATCTGCTGCTATGGCAACAGAAGCAGATACAGTGTTGGCTAGCAGGAGTAATGGAAATAAGAAAGAAATGGAAAAGAGAAATGTGAAAGATGAAGATGTGGCAAGTGAGGAGAAAGATGGCAGCCTCCACTCTTCGTGTGATGGCAATTCACTGGACGAGTTATTCTTCCAGAATGCTGTTAGAAAGCCACCACCAAAGACCAGCAGGTATTTATTATTTACCTTTTCCGGTAAGCAGGGAAGCACCTGTTTACAACTATTGGCGTTACACTCGAGAAAAGTTGCGAGAATAATTGAAATCATGTCGACGTTGGTTAATATTTCAGTGTGTCATTATCATGAGAAGGTGTAAAACGTAGCAGCAGGAATTCTCTCATGAATTGAATTGAAACTTGCAGAAGGGTATCAGTTTTCTTGATCTGTTTTGGAATTCTAGAAAGCGTAGAGGAGACTTGCTAGACGCTTGGTCCATCGATTCTCTTGAGATGGATGACTGCACCTTGTTTTTCTCTGAATTGTCACCATCGATGAAGAAGACGCAGAACAGAAGACCCGGTGATGTCGATGAAGTAACATCTTCCTCTTTGCTGAGAGAGTCCTTCGTGTCCCCCCTGTCAGGAGAAGCATCTAGAGACGTCAAACACGAGACATCCATGACGACCAAAGCCTCGCAGAAGATGACCGAGCCAGATATGTCCTTTCTGGATGACATCTTCTGAGACAAGTAAACAACCACCGCTAGTCCTTTATATTGTAACTTAAACGTGAACTTTGTGAAAGGCCATCATTTATAACATCAGACACTTTTGCCAACAATGTTTGGATCTATGCAGGTGTGGCTTACTGTGTAAATATGTAAATATGAATCCAGAAAAGGTAACATTATCACTGCTTAGGGGTAAATAATATTCATCATAATAATAACTAGTCTATATAGCGCAGACTCCAACAAAAGTTGTTCAATGTGCTTTACGGGTGCTGAAGGTGCAAAAACTAAATAGAGTTGAGAGAAAAGTAAAGTTTTAAGACAGCGCCTGAATAGAATAATAGCATCCAAATACCTAAGTTCAACCGGGAGGGAGTCCTGCAAACGTGATGCAGCATTCAGAAAGCTACGGTCACCGAACAATCTTGTAAGTGACATGGGAATCCGAAGTTGAAATTGATAATACGAAAGTATTGGTCTACATTTAGCTTGCTGATGTAAGAGAAAAATTAAGGTAGGTTGGGGTACCAGTTTTAATGGCACGAAAAGGTAGAATGGGTATTTTGTAGTCGATAAGGAGTCTTATTGGTAACCAGTGTAGTTCTTGCAGTATAGGAGTGATAGGGGTAAACCTGTTTGCCCCACGGACGACTCCAATAAGTCGTGTTCTGGATCGTTTGTAAAGAGGCATTACTAGTACAGTAACAGATTCTTTTGTGTAATAATATAGTTGGTGCTTTAATTTTTTTTTATTACAGTGTGGTTCTCTGTGATGTGAAGACAAGCTTGGAGTTGGTTCATAACTGCCGTTCAGATGAAGGGCATCGCTACTTCCTGTAGATTTTGTACAAGCCAAATGAAAATGTTAGTATGTTCTCCTTTTGGGTTTAAACTGGCCTATATCCTCAATTATACTTTGTTCAATCACTAAATCTATTCCGAATCTTAAAATACAATGTCAGGCAAGTTTCACTTATTTTCCTCCACCGTGATGTTGGATCGTCATTCGTTGTTTGAAACTGTATGATTGTGTATTGAAGGCACCGTTGCTAAGAGGATGCAAGTTATTCTATATATCTGTGCTGTGAGGAGTTTCTTTTCTTTTATAGTATATTCAAGTATATTCTTAGAGATTCATGTTAAACACTAAGTGTTTATATGAAGGTGTTCACACTAAGTGTTCATATAAACACTAGGTGTAGGTTCATATGAACACTACGTGTTCATATGAACACTAGGTGTACTAGAATCCAAGGATGTATTTCAACACCTCTTATCCATACAAACATGTTATTTGAGATCCCGGCTGTGTGTGCGTGAAGTCAATTGCTCATGTGACTTTGATCAATGAGCCTCAGAGGTTTGAAAGGGTCATTTATCAGAAACTGAAAGCGAATTCGAAATGTACTGTGGATTGACTTAGTTGTTGTTTAATGGTTTATAACCCAGGTTTTCAAAGTGAGGGTCACAACCTAAAAATTGGTTTGAATTTTCACCAAAACATTTTGGGAAAGAAAAAGTAACTCCCAACATTTGTGAAATCTTTCATGAGGACTGAGTCGTGACCCCACCAACCCCATCCCTTAGAATCAAAGCTCACAATGCATGAAAGGTAGTTTAAAAACTTATCAATGTTAAAAAAGTAATATAATCTTCCTTCTTCGGCAAGCCTCAAAATGGATAGAAAAAAAAATTCTGACATCTGGAAAGATCTAACTCTTTAAGATAATTTTCATCTCTGAATAGTCTGACAAGCTTTACCGTTTCGATCCTTTTCAGGTTCGCAAAAGGATGGTTTAAATTTATCTACATGCCCCCATGAAAAGTAATTTGATTAACTTTTCTTCTACATACTTAACATAATCTTTCCAAACCAAGAGATTTTCCTCTCTCAGTCAACTGTAGGCCTCATGTTTGCTATGTTCAAACCCTCAATTCCCCTCATTTATATTCCAAATACCTAGGATACAAAAAAATAATTGTCATGTCTAGACACTAACCTGATGAACTGCAGATCTTTCAAACGACAAACAAGTTGCCATTTAAACATTTTACCCCGCAATTATGTTTTACAGACACTCCAACAGCAACATGCCTCATTCATTTAAAAGTCAGATTTCCCCTTAAGGTGCCCATCTGTTTTCCCCTGCCATCAAATTCTACTCATTCACATTTCATTTAATCTCCTGATGCGTTTCACGTATCCTTCAAACGATAAGAGCTTTCCTATCCATTTTATCTTCATTTTATAATCAACTTTGTCTGGCTCTGAGCAATCAAGGATATCGTAACTGTTGTGTTGTTGTGTTCAAAGGCTGTGCAGAAGAGAGTGTCTCTAATCCATAGCTTTTTTTCCCCTGCTCTTTTCTTTTTTAGAATTTTGGTAATAAGGTCATAATATGTTTCGAGGTAGACAAATGACTTTCTGCTACAGAAGTGAACTGTGGAAAAAAACCTACTTTTTTATGTTGGGTTTTATGTTGGTGTAAAGTAAAGATAGTCTCAAATTATCTCCACAAATTTCACTCACTTCTGTAGACTTCCTGAAGGAGGGTTTCAAAGGTCCTTTGCAAGTATAAAATATGATTTGTTAACAAATAAGAAGAGAAGCTTGCAAAAATCCCTGAGACTTTTATGCAAGAAGTTGTAGAAATGAAGAACCACATGAATTAGGAGATAGCCCCCCCCCCCCCCCAAAAAAAATGTTAGCACAACTTAGCAACTTAAAAAACAAACTGGAAAATGTGAACCTTCAAATGAAAGATGTAATGTTCACACATGTATGTTAAAAACACAAAATTTATACATAGATACAACAATTTTAGGGTTCCACTTTTTTATTTAAGTGGATGATAATCATAAAATGCATATATTCCCAAATTATGGGTTATTTTATATTCTATACATAATACACTTAAAGGGACATTCCATTGGTTGATGTTGTTGAGGCTCAAAGGCAAATGAACAATTTTATAAAGGTGGAGGGTGGCCCAGGGTTTGTTGAAGCAGACTCCAATGTAGAAGGAAACAGGAAAAAACAAAGATGAAATATCAATTGGTGTATCCTGAGGCATATTTGGACCATAAAGTAGGTCTTTGCTTAGTTCTAATTACAAGGTTGTACTAGCAAATAGTCATGCAGTTTTTTTCATGAGGTTGAAAGGGGGAGGGATATGTGTCGGGGGGGGGGGTGCACACCTGGAAGAACTGGTTTAATTTTTCCAATGAATGCCAAAAATCCCACAAAACGAGTTCCTACAACTGACAATGGAGGTCATTGCACCTGTCCCCTTCCTCTTGAAGGAATCCCCTTCCCTTTGAGAAATTGTATGTGATTAAGGGTGCTCAGTTGCAAAATTTATGAAATTGTTTGCAACCCTTTGTTTTAAACTAATTTATTTGTGCTCAAGGTTTTTTTTCTTCCAATAACATCAGCAATTTCTTTTTTCCTCAGGACTGCAACTTTGGCAACCCTCCAAAATGATAATTGGTGACCCTAAAGAGTATCTTTGCCACCACTATGACTACCAGGTGTGTCCATATGTGGAAGTTAATATTTATGCTCCTTCACACATTCCCAAATTCTGGTTTGGTAAGACTCAAAAGAAGCTCATAATCCCCAATCAAAATTTTGTTGACAGGTTTATAGAAGTAATGCAAGATATGTGTACAGAAATAGGAGAGTGCAAGTGTACAGTAAAACACAACCTGTTCTGATAGATGTGCCTTTCACACATTTCCATATCGGGAGGCGTAAACAACCCACCGAATCTCACAATGTCATTATACACGCTGTGATGAAACGTGTTGACAGCATCTAACACCCCCCCCCCCTCACTAGATATCTGTATGTCCTTTTTATGACTCATCCCTAGAGACTTGTCAGTGATGTAACTATTCCCTGCATGTGAATTGATTGATTAAGCACAGAGTATGTTGTAAGTTTGTGATAAAAACAGGTCTACTGTACGTTCGATTCCTGGAGTAAAACATATCACTGTCAGTTTCAGGAAGCTAAGCATTCACAGTTAGTCATTGCCTATAACACATCATGGAGTTCATAGCAGATGTATAGGTCAACTTAATAATAATAATAATATTGGAATTTGTTATTTTCCATAATTGGATTCAGTGGCTTAAACATGACTTAATTTAGCAGATAATGTTGTGTTTGCTGAGAGAACAAGTTATTTGTATTACTTTATCACAATCACTCATTGGTCATCTCCAGCAAGTACAAAACAGAGCAAAACGCCTGATTACTACAGCTAACCGGTATGACCACATCACCCCAATTCTTAAGAATCTTCATTGGCTTCCTGTTACGTGCCGTTTCCAATTCAAACTATTGGTGTTTACATACATGGCATTTCATCATTTGGCTCCGGAGTATATAATTGATATGATTAAGAGCATCGGGGAGCTGCTAGGAAGTATGCGAAACCTAGCTCCCCTCAATTTCTAATCAATACAGGCATAATTTGGTTTCTTTATATTCACTCTAAACATTGTATATATAGGTTTGAAAATATGCGATTAAAATTGTGTGTGTCCGTACATCAATTTGCGTCTATCCTTCTATCCCTCCTGCTTCAAAATACCTTGTAAATTTATGCCCCAAGGAAAATAGAACCTAAAATGAAATCAATTCTCATATTTCTACCGGAGGTAGGCCTTGAGGTAGGCCCGGAGGTCCCCCAATGTTTTTTTCTCATTGCTGCATATCTCTGAAATGAAAATGAACATTTTTGGCAAGATTATTTACAGGGTGTTTAATAAAAGTATGGATTGCCCACTAACTGAGTGTATTATTAACTTCCCTTGGATGCACAGTTACCTATAACTTAAGCAAAACTTTTCCAATAATGTTGATTTATCCCATGTTTAAAGTTTTCATTTGTCGCCTCAATCTCTTTCTGTTTCTCCTTCTTTCTTTGGCAATCACCAGCCTGCCTGACAGTAGCGTAACCAATGCAATCAAGTTGTCCACCTTGTTGCTTACGGCAACAGAGGTAAAGAAGAGGTGGAAAGAGGTTGTCTGTACATCTCCTGTCAATTTAATGGCAAAATGTTCACACTTTTCAGGTGAGGTTGTCTCGTTAGTTGATTATTCGACAGCTTTTCGTTATACAAATGCTTGTGGCATCATAACTCTTTGATGGAAGATTAATACATGGAAATTATGCAGGCTGTAGTAATGCTCCTCAGTTAAAGAGGACCTACTGTAGTCCAAGCTTCTTGCTTGCAAAATATACTTTCGGCAACTTAAGCACACTTGACTGGGCACAGGCAACCACTAATAATCAAAACTGTTAAATAAATTTAAACAATTGTACTGTAGCTGTCCCGATTATTGGAAAAAGAACAGTGAGGTCATATGAGAAAAGTCAAGTGCCTGAATTTACAAATTTTGGACAAAAATTCAATTCTGAATCCAGTTCTATTCTGTTCTATTCTGTTCATATTTTTAAATAAAATAAAATAAAACTGTTAGCAAGCTGCTTATCCACTAGAGAGCCTGTGTAGGAGAATTTATATTCATATTTTCTCACATGTACGTAAAAGTCAATATTGATATTTGGTATACACGCAAACTTGAAATGAGTACATGTACATATGATGAACACTAGAAAAACAAAACAAAGGTAGTTTATCAGCTAGTGACTGCAAGAGAAAATGAAAGAAGAAAGAGAGAGAAGAGAGAGAAAGAACAAAGAAACTCAGAAATAAACAAACAAAATGTAAAACCTGAAAGCACCTTAATGTCTATAGCTATTACAACATACAAAGATTTCAGAGTATGTTGCAAGCTCCTGAGAATGCTACTTTAGAATAGCGAATAGGGAGCGAAGGGTAGATGATGCCAAATGTAATGACAATATTTGTTCAGTCATTATTAAGCATGTTTTGTTCTTTAATGTGTTACTATAAATATACCATTGTTGTGAGTATTCACAGATAGTTTGGTGGTTATGTAACATAAGATAAAGCACATGGGAAAGGATTACAACAATAATTGAACACAATTTGACTTAAGAAATAAGTTTGAATATCTTTGTAAAGCTAGTCTATTGTTTACAGTCTGGTATTGTTGACTAGTAGGAAGTCTGAGCAGTTGATATTGCAAGGTGTGGAGTGGTTTAGAGAAGTAACATTTGCTATATCTCACAGGTGAGCCTAGAGGACATGAAAGAGTAATAGATCTGGAAAGCAGTATCATATGGAAGGATGTCCCTACCGGTGCGGTGGCCGAGTGGCATTTGAAGCAAATGAGGCTTAGCAATCGGGAGGTTTGGGGTACGATCCCAGGTGGGGTCAGAGTCCGGTGGGTTTTTCATCCAAGAGCAATCTACGGTTTTTTCCAACTGAAATGACTTTCTAAAAGATTCCAAATTTGGGTTAAAATGTTGAATTGGAAGCCACCCGACATGAAAGTTGTAATCCATAAGCCCTTGCGGGCTTCTCCCACATTCGTGGTCGCTTAGGCGTCGTAAAATAAGTGCCTGATAGTAATATGTAGTTGGATTATAATAGGTAGTTGGAAACCCCTAATGTGATAGAAGATACAAATATCATCTTGAATAAGGCGTTACAGTTATGAACCATTGACATGCTGGTTCCCTAAAAGTCAAAGCTTTTGATGACAGGTGTGATGTTTAGGATGGCTGAGAAATATTTGATAAGCTTGTTTAACTTTACAGTTAGCATAAGTTTATTAGAATCCAACCAATCTTTGAGAAAAAAGGTTTTCAAGCCATTACCACATTGAAGTCATTGGTTTTCTAAACACATAAATATTTGCACAACCAAATAAATTGAGCCATAGAATTAATAACCCAACCATTTCAACATAGGTAGAAAGATTGGTCTGAAAAAAGAAAAAGAAGAAACCCCCCTTAAGAGCCAGATACTCTTTGACCTAGATTCCAAAATACAGTGTTGTGTGTTGTTGAGTGAATTCTACTGTGGATTCGGATTCGGTGATTATAAATTCAGCTTTGGTTCTACTCTTTTCAATAGATTTGTTCTGCATCTACAAACGATGAACTTTGTTCCTTTTATTCTCCTACCTCCATATCTGAGGGTCCTAAGTAGTCAGATTCTGATCTACACTCTCATCCGTTAGATGGAACATTGAGATGCACTCCTGGGTGTAGAAATGGGTAGGACAATGGCTTGCTAAACTCCCTCATTCTCTTATTCCCTCATCTAGAAGATAAGGCTTGATGTAAAGCAGGTTTTCAACGATCCATCATCAACATGGATTGGTCGTTTCAAATCAGCTTCTGTTGGCTTCCTACATAACCCCTTGGAGAAATCCTATCGACAAAACTATCTTAAAATTTACCGTATTTTGATGAAACAGCTCGTACATTATGCTGCTATATTTTGACTGCTCTTCCTCTGCGGGAGTTGTGGGATCATTTTATGATGAAATAACAATGTGGAGTCCGGAATTTGCAGTGAGATATAAAGTTGTGTCCAAATATAGAACCTTAGAATGCACTTAATTTTGTTTAATACCTTTAATAGCTTTACAGGTCAAAATGTTTTTCTCACTTTGCCTTCTGGGTGGGATTGAATTGTTACCTACTTTAATATGAGTTGGCCCCTGTGTCATGCCTTTAAACATGTTGAAATTTTACCTGTTCGTCTAATCTGAAACTGATCAATGTCATGTTCTTAGTGAGGCCAGCCATGTTCTGCAGAGGGAGACCAAGGGTATAGAAGGCTAGAGGCCTATCTGAACTCTTTATAATAAGATAAGTAAGATAAGTAAAATGGAAAGTTGCTGCAAAAAACCCAAATGGGATTCTCCGACGTAGATAAACACATTTTATCGTTTTTCTTTTCCTGTCTTGATGCTCTTTGATTGTGGATTGTCTTTAATAATTCATGAGTATAGTGACATGAAAACATGTGAGATTCTGTTACATTGTTGTAAATGTCATCTTTTAGTATAAAAAAAGTGTCACTTTGGGTTGAGGATAAAGGTCAACGACGGTCAATATGAATTTATGTCGTACAAAGTTTGATAAATTCACCGAGAATTTTGAACCAATCTGATAGTTAAATAGGATTGTCCATATTCCAAAGAAATATTTCAAAATCTTTCCGATTGGTCGGCAAGGTACAGTAGGTCAGAAGCAATGTCAGAGTCACAGTGAAAGGTCATTGTAGGTCAAGAAAGGACAAATTTTAAATATTTTGAAGATATTTTATAAGACTCAAATATACAGAATGAGAATTGTACTGTATCGTTATGCACTACAATCACTTTAACAGACAGTGGGTTATTTATTGTGTATAAATTAAAAGAAAGAAATGTTTGCCTTAAATATAATTTTGTGTTAATTTCTATAATTTGACAGATATATCGCGTAATTTTCTATGTTAGTTCGTTTGAAACTTTCACTTTGATGTTGCTCCGTTATGTTTTCTGACGCCACAGTAAAAAATCTCTGCTATAAAATCCATCTGTGAAGTAGTTTTTGGGTACACATATAATAAGTTTCTTGGAAAAAACTTGAAACATGGTGAACTTTGAAATATATTTCTTAAACTTTCATATTTTAATATTTTAACATCATCTTACAAGCCCGGAATGTCAGCCTGGAAAGTGCATGTGAGGTTTATATCTTACCATGCTGAACTGCCACATATGCATGTGGGAGAAAGCAGAATGGCTAATTGCTTACACTTCATGTTGGTTGGCTAGTATCCATTCTCCAATTTTTTTTTAACAAATTGAAATTAGACTATATCAGATGGGAAAATCATAGAGTTCTCAATGATGTTGAAAGACCCATCTTACTTTAGCCAGGGATGGAACCCACTGCCTGCCAGAGATTACAGGGTTTCATTGCTTCTAATGCGACCGACTTTATCCACTGGGCAACAACATATCTACAACACTAAATATACCAAGGTAGAAGGTGTATTTTGTTAAACACCAAATATAATCCCTTCCTCCCCCCTCTCCCCCCCCCCAATAAAAATGGAAAAATGCTATCAATTTAAAAGAATGGAAAGAAAACTTTGGGATCTAATTTACTGTCCCTCCAAACTTCTTGTTCTGAAAATGTATAAAAGTGGGAAAAACGATGAACTTTATAGCAATGGCTGATCATGGAAGCATCCAATTCTAATCAATGGTTCACTCGAGGGAGTTTCAGCCTGATTTACTCTCTTGAAAGCAATTTAACACCCCCACGATGATAAACATTTCATCTGTTTCTACAACAAATAGGGAGGCCCTGCTCATTTCATCACATTTTGTATTTTTTAGATGTGGAGGTTCCGTTAGTGTGATGTAGCATCTTTGTCAATGGGGTGTAGTGTTTTACACAGTGAAGGTTACATTCTTTATCAATATTGGCTTGTTAAAGTATGACTTTCGGCACAAAATTAAGTTTGGTATGTTGTAAAACATTAAAATAAAAACATTGCTATCAGTCCAGGTTGAATGTCTTGATCACTTTTAAGTTTTGAGAAATCACCCTTTTAATCAGCCGAGGGTCATCAATGAAAGTGACTGGACTGTATAGTCTAATACTCAGCATATTAGGTCAGTTCCTCCAATGCAATGTCAGAGAACTCAAGAATTAACAATTTTATGGCCTCAAAACGAAATGTTACAATGTGTTTCAAATTTGTCAGGGACAAACATTTAAAATTAAAAGAAAAGATTTCGCTCGAGTTAAAGTTGTAATTTCTTAAACAATGGATTAACGTGTATCTTAAGGTCTTCACTGAGGATTAACCTTTTTTTCATTAGTTTTTAGTCTTAGCAATGATAAAGGAGCAGTCCAGCGATCCAACTTAAGCTGAACCAGAATAAACCAGAATAAACCAGAATAGCTGTTAAGACATTACTAGCTCTCAAAATGTTTTTACTTTAATGCCTGGACTATAACATATATCAAGATTAAACATTCATTCCTTTTTACAGCTCGTTAAACCTTTGTACCTAAATTAGACGTTACTACTGTGTGCTTCATACTTTTTTTCATCTTTCTTGAGGGAATCAATCTTATTTTCCTACAAGGGCCTTTTGAAACACTATCAACTGCTTTTTGCCCCCCTGAAAATGATGAGAATTTCAGAGGCATGCAAAAGGGAAACCTGTGAAAATAATTGCAGAATTGATTGATACTGCCAACATTTACAACCCTGAAGTTTTAACTTAATCGTGCTTTTTAAAGTGTCATGCAGGAGGCTAAAAAGAGGAACAAAAGAACCCATTTATTTCTGTTTGATAGCTCTCATATTTCATCTGCAATATGTTTTGTTTAAAATTTCAAGCAACCGACCCATAAATTTAAAATTTTTTATACCCAGCTTATTGTAATATTTGATGTCAATATCTTGATTGCATGGGATCAGAACACCGAAATGTTCAGTTAATAATACTGTAAAGGGTAAAAATATTAAATTGCACGACACGTCGAAATTGAGGACGATTTTACTCAGAAGGGGGGGGGGGAGATCTGTAGAAAGGTCAAATTTGAAGTAAAATGTCGATTTGTTGCACACTTCTGTAATTTACAATTTAAACTCTTTTCGGTTTCTTCTGAACATGTTTTAGCATTCGTTAGTTAATTTGAATCAGAAACGCCTCATTTACAACACACTTTGTTACGTTATATCAATAGAGTGCACCACACCCATCCGTAAAAGAGAGTTGGTTGCATTGGCTATACAGAGCTGACGATACACTTTTATTATGCATTTCACCAAAATATTAATCGGATATTTTTGAAAATATAAAGTCATATACAGTGGATCAAAACACACAAACAAACAAAAGAGATAAAAAAAAGAAAAAAAAAAAGAAAACATGTCAGGCTCATTGCAGAACATAAACAGTGTAATTACATCTTGATCTATTTCTGATTTTAAAAGTAACTAATTTCTCTTCAATACCGATTCCAATACAAGTGTCTAATAATTACATAATTATTATTTTTTTTTGTGAACTGCCTAGTTTTTCTCAAATCAGTATTAAGACATGACAAAGTCTTTGGGTTAAACTCAACTGGTTGTTTGTGGCATCTGCTTAGAATATTCTTGAACTTTTTTTTCTTTCTTCAAACTAGTAATGTTATAACATGTATCTTATGATTTTGACCATTACCTCCAATTAGGTGACTCAATGACACTCTCTTAAAAGGTTAATTAACTTTCAAGTGGCGATTTAATATAAAGAGGGGATATATTCTGTAATATGAGAAAGGCACAATTCACTGTTGCTTTCAATCACTAATAAAATGAATCTTTTTAAAAAAAACATTAAGCAAGTTGTCAAAGTGTGTCTGGAAAATTGTTACCTGTTCCTTTGGGAGTAAAGCCCAAAGAAGGGTGTTAGAAAGTGCCCGAGGAGACAGATTTTTGAGAGAGAAACGCATCTCAGAAGTAAATTAACAGACACAGACAAAAAACAATAAAAGGGAAATAAATAATGAAAAAACTGAACTGAACTGGGAGATGAATAAAGGTGGGAACGTTTTCTCATTTGTAATGTCAGAATCTTTATCTAAGTTGTAAGGGGAGAACATTACCAATATTTTAGTGGGTGATGACAAATTATATCTCATAAGGTGGGAACATGATGACCCACATGTAACTTGTTAGGTGAGACAAACCTTACCTAATATTTTCATTGTTGACCTAACCATATATAACGTGGGAACTGCATTTTTTAATTGCCTTATTTGCTACGTGGGAACCAGGGGCGGACTGGGTCTTAAAACCGGCCCGGGCATTTTCCACCTAGACTGGCCCATTATTCATTGATATGCTACTTACATAGTGATCGCCGTCCTGGGGAAGGGGTACCAATGAAAGTTTTTTGAAGTTGCAAAAAGGTGCTATATTTTTCAATTTTGTAGGTTACAATAATCCTTTAAAAATGACCCAAAAATCATTTTCCAGAAGCAACACTTGATTAAACTGAGGAAACATGAACAAAAATAAGCAAAAATATATGTTTTAGACTGGATTCTATTTAGTATTTCAAGCATTTTGTGACAACATGCTTGAAAAAAATTGAAAAAAACCTAAATAAAATCCATTAGCACGGACAGGTTGCTGATAGCACGTTCTTTTGTTAAGAACTAACAGACTAACTAACATGGTGATTTCATGAGCTGATTCCCACAGTTAAAAATATATTTCTACACAGCCCGTCTGTATTCTATTAACTACTGTGAAAATGGGCCGTAATTTTTACCAGGCTCCCCAGCCCACCGGGCATTGCCCAAATGCCCGTGTGGCCAGTCCGCCACGGGTGGGAACCTACATATTTTACAAAGTAGGAACTGGTAGCTGTACTGTTTTTGTTTTTTGTTAAGTTTCATACCTGATTATTAACTGATGTGTAAAAGTTGATTGAAACTGCACCCAAGTTCCTAAGTGAGAACCTATATAACCTAATTTCTTAGGTACCTAGGTTCTTTGGTAATAGAACCTTGCCTAATTTAATGTAGTTTGTAACAATCCAAGTTTGTCAAAGCTTTGCATTCCCCAAAATTTATGAAATGATCAATGTGACAAAGGTATATTTGGCGATCAATTTCAATTTGAGTAGATTTAATAGGCCTAAATAACAGACTTATATATAAGTAACAAACTCATATAACAGACCAAGTATATAAGTAACAGACCTGCATATAAATAACAGACTTTTATATAAGTAACAGACTTGCTTATAAATAACAGACTTAAATATAATAATGATAATCAGCAGTTATCTTTAATATTTTAATTAAAAAAAAACTGTGTACAAGTAAGTTGGCCTGACGTTACCCTGTTCCTTTAATCCTCTCTTTGTCCTTCCACTGTTTATCTCCTACCTCTCCTCTTCCCCTGTTGGTTCCTTTCTTTCTTCTCTCCATCCCTTGTCTACTAATCCTTTTACATATATCTCTTTGCGTTCACCATGCTCATTAACCTGTCTGTATTCTGTGTGTGTTTTTGTCCCTTCTGTTACTGTTACTTGTCATTTAGCCTCTGAAGAAGATCCTGCTAGGATCGAAACGTCAGGCCAACTTAATTTTACACATTCTATTTCACAGGCTCTCTAGTGGATAAGCAGTTTGCTAACAGTTTTATTTTGCCTGTGTAAGAGAATGTGTAAAAGTAGGATCTTCTTTGACAGAGGCTGAATGGATCTTCATTCAGCCTCTGAAGAAGATCATGCTAAGATCGAAAAGTCAGGCCCACTTACTTTTACAAATAACAGACTTGTAAATAACAGACTTGTATATAAATAACAGACTTGTATATAAATGACAGACTTGCATATAAATAACTGACTTGTATATAAATAACAGTCTTGTATATAAATGACAGAC
>KN885583.1:21873-31978 GCA_000934455.1 Apostichopus parvimensis | reverse complement strand
TGACCCAAAATCGATTTCGCCCAAAAGACGTAACAGGGAGTAATCGATGCTCAGGAGCCTAAATCTGCAACTCCCAGGTCCATATCTGCTTCCGTTCGGGAGATACGTGGTCCCAAAGGACCCGATAGAAATACGCGTTCTTTATAAGTGCAAAATTTGGAAAACCCCTCTTTTCAGCCCCCTCTCGTGTCCTCTCTGAAACACCCATCGACATTAAAATCAGACGTGGAGTGGAAGACACCCTTGTCTTTTTTATACACCAATTTCGTGTAATTATCTGACCGGGAAAGGCTTTTTGTCTATGTGATATCTATTTGAGCCAAAAATAGGTGTTTTTGTCTTGAAAAGTTAAAAAAGGACCTCTTTTTGGTACCCCTTCCTTTCCACTGAGGGTATGTGACAGGGCTAATTTTTTGTTTGGGTCTTAAAATCATTGTCTAACTCACAGAAGGACGTCCTCCATTTAAGCATAATTTTAGGAAGAATGAAAAGGTTCATAATTTTGGCCAAAATTTGAAAACAATCATAACTATATAACCTTACAAAATAGATAATTTGGCACAAAAATGAAAGTTCTCAAATATTAATCAGGATGCTCATAATGAATTAGCAGAGCTCAGATATGCTGAATTTTTGGGGGCAAATATATGTCGAAGCCACTTGTGTGGGCCAACTATTTTATGACCATTCACACACAAATTTGATCAGGGCGAATTAACTAGCTAGCGTACCTACATACACGTGTTATATAAATGTCGTTACACGGCATCCGTAGTGACATCGTTTTTTGGGCCAAATTTCCTTTTTCATCATGCTTTTAATCTGCGATCCAAAGTTATCTTTTAGAATGGTTGTAATAATGGTAACATCTAAAGACTTCTGAGTGGTATTATTATATCCTGTGAAATCATCTCTTGGAGATATTAATGGATGAATTTCCCGTACGTTTTCACGGTAGGCCCCTTCGTTCAAGGTCAATGGACGACTATAACATTAGGTCCAAGATATCCCGATTCTGGTCCCCGTTTGCCACACTTACCGCGACAATTCCTCGCAACGTATCTACGGTGCCTTGTAAACGACATCATTATAAACAACGTTCTACAACATCAATAAGGTCTTTGTTGTCTTTCTTAAGTCATTTCTTAATACTTTTCTACGAATTAAGTAATATAAGGAAAAATAACCAATGACCGTCGTGAATTCAACAACCTCAACTCTCTTTTATTAGCGACCAATTCGCTCAATTTGCTTTAAAAAAAGTTGCAAAGTGTCTTGAAATCATTGTCTAACTCACAGAAGGACGTCTTCCATTTAAGCATAATTTTAGGAAGAATGGAAAGGTTCATAATTTTGGCCAAAATTTGAAACATTCACAAGTATATAACCTTACAAAATAGTCAATTTTGGCCCAAAAAATAAAGTTGTCAAATATTAATCAGGATGCTCGTTATGAATTAACAGAGCTCAGAAATGCTGAATATTTGGGGGCAAATATATGTCGAAGCCACTTGTGTGGGCCAACTATTTTATGACCATTCACACACACAAAATTTTATCAGGCCAAATTTCTTTAGGAGGGAACAAAATTTTAAATTTGCAGTAACTCCACAACCTTAACTCAGATGATATCCATACTTGGAATACAGTTGTTGGAAAATAGCTGGTACATGTGGGCATTAATATTATAATATTGGATGATGACATACATGACACTTTAATATTCCACTAACCAAGGAACCATAGTACCCGTTGGGCTCGTTTTAATTGAGCCCGAAGTTAATTTAATTTGTTAATGAAGGCACTTTTTTAATTAATGCCACAGGAATAAAAACTATTTGTGAAAAAACCGTCCGTCCAAGCTTGTTTAGCTCTCTTGAAAGCCTTATTTTAGAGAACCTAACTGCAAACCATCTGTGTCTTCCTCCTATTAAGAAACTTCAGATGCGAGTAGCTCAAGAAAATAAAACAACAATTATTCAGAAGTATAGAGTTGATATAGTCTTTTATTTACACAACTCATGTATTCATGAACAGCATTTATACCATTCCTTTGTATATATATATAAATATGCAGTCTCAATTGTCTTTCAACCGCTTCGTGCCATCCTATCTTGTTTTCCTCTCTCTTTGGTTTTTAACGTTTTAGAATTTGTGTAAAGTAGTCGACTACAGTCACAATCTTGTCTTCTCAGTGTAGGATTAAACGATGATTACTTTACTTGACATTTTACATCCAAGAAAATCCTTTCTCAGAAGTCATCAGTACATCTCTAAAACAAATACAAAATAAGAAGTGTTGCCCAATTGCTTCCCATTTGATTTTGGTAGACGTTGTCCAATAACTGAAAACCTTGTAACCCCACAGTTTCTTAACATTATTCAACCCTGTTTCTCAAGTAGGGGATTGTGAACAGAGGGTATTTTTGACATGAACCATCTCTCCAATAAAGAGTCGCAAGTCACTTGAATTCAGGAGAGGTCAAATAAGCAAATTTGAAGAGCTTTACATCTCGATAAAAATTTAACCATGACAAAGTTTGCATATCATGCACGCAGAATGTAACATGCATGCATGAAGGCATAAACAGATCAACCATTCATGGAGGTCATAGGTAGTAGTATCCATGAAATCCTTGTATAATGTATTTCCTAAGAGGTGGGTTTCCACAAGAAACTCCATTGACAATGTTCATAGAAGGTTCACCGGCAGAGTGGCAGGAGAGCCAGGCCGGACCCAGGGAAGAGTATCGGGTACCCTTTTCATAAAATTTGAAAATGAATACTCTAGTCTTTATCCCATATTCGCATGTTCCTTCTCCGTATTTCTCCAGTCTCCCAGAGTTGATCTTGGTGCCATGACCTACCCTTGCCCTCCTGTTGTCGAGCCATGCTGATCGGTAATTTGAGAATAAATAACATAAACTATTGCGGTTTCATTTCCCTTACAACGGCAAGGAACTTCTTGAGTATCTCCACTTATTTTCCTCTGAATGATCAAACACAGCATATTATTTTGCATATGCAAATTTGAAAACTAACCATTTCGAATTAAAATTAACAGTTGGTGCATCTTTCTTTCCACCATTTGCAGATTTATCTTCTTCTTCTTCTTCAGATTTCTACATTGTGTTCCATTATTTTTTACAGGAACATTCATTAAACAGCTGCTAGATATGTTTTATCACCATGACTTGTCCATCCATCCATCCAAACTTTGCCATGTTCTTGTATAATATTTTAATATGCCATGTAAAGTATGTGTAAATATTGACTGTGATACAAAAATACACCAATCTGTAATGTTACTTTAATGATATATGCTTTGTCATTTTTTGCCCCTTCTTCTTCAGAATTAGCAATTGTTATTTACCTACAACAGAGCAAAGAAAATGCAAGCTTATCCGCTAGCAAAATAACTTAGTAGCTGCAGTAAGCAGAGCAGAAAGGAACACTTATTCGACATTCGATATAAATATAAAATACGTCAAATTTGAAACGTTGCGATCTGCATCATGAATATGGTAAATACAAGTTTTTTCCAAGGGTCTCCAATTGTTTATGACACAGTTAATATTGTAACTTGTGAAGATATATTTGTCACCTAAACAGACACAGCATTAATGAGGATGGTTCTCATCATATTCCACACTTTACCAATATGGTAAATCGATATGTGGACTCAAAATATCATTTTAAATATGGTTTTCTTTTCGGACAGGAATCAATTAATAATAATAAATCATTTTTTCCCCCTTCTTTGCTCAAAACTTTTGACATGAATTCAAACTAGTCAAGAAAGGTGTTTTTTAAAGGAGTTCCAAGTCGATCCAAAATACAAAAGTTGTAACTAAGAAATGGTAATACACTGAGTTGCAAAGAGGCAAAGAATTCCTTTTCAAACAGGAATCAATTCTGCTTTTTTTGCATTTAACCCTGAGATACTTAAAGGAAGCTGGAAATTGGGCCCCAGGCTTTACCAAGAAGATTTAATCTCTTTCATGCTTGAAAGATCAGCAGCACCGGTGAGGGATTTAACTGAGAGTCACACTTCAGCCGTTAAATAAACCAATATTAGGTTAGTTCATGCTGGTAATGTATGTATGTATTTTAGATCCTCCTGCAAGCAGGAACTCGCGAAGAAGCCTCATTGGCTTATCAAAGCCGCGAGCTGACCGAAGTCAGTCTCTTACATTCATATTTAACGTCCATGATTACGAATTGTTAATTGTCAACAACTCTGTAACTGGACGACATACATTAATCTGCGAGTGACTCGAACCGGGGACCTTATGATTGAAAGGCACCGGCATTAACCACTGAGCTAACACTAATGAAGTAGATTGTATTATAACACTTGAAGGACAACCCTTGTAGACTACTGTACTAAAAATCCACCACAGGTAGCTGGTGCTGACTAGGAAGTTACTGCTGTCAATTAAGTTCGGTGGGGTTTGACTAGTCAAGTCATCGAATATGACAACATAATGGACATGTTGTCCACTTTAGTGTCTAGCACAGCAACGCAACAATTTTTGACTATTTTTGTCCAAATATCACATTAGTGTAACATGACGACTCAACAAATATTGTTTAGATGTGTTGTCATGTTATCCTAACACAGTTAACACAGTATACAACTTGTCTGTCCCTTCAGGACCACCGTACTAAAGATCTGCCACAGGTAAATGGTGCTGGCTAGGAAGTTGCTGCTGTTGCTAAAGTTGGTGGAGTTTGACTGGCAGACGTGGGCGCGTGTACTCTCTTGCCATTTTTGACGTGGCCGTACTCAAATCTTATTCTCAGTTCTCCGATGTGCATCTTGGGTAATATGTCTGGAATCCATTCAATGATGAATGGAGTGGAATCCTGTTTAGTTTCTCCGGGAAGAGTACCTTAGAAAGATGAAAATCAGGAAAGTTGTAGAATGTAACTGCAAAACATTAAAAAATAACAAAAACAAAATTATAATTAAAATAATAATAATAATATATAATTAATTAAAAAAAAAATAATAATAATAATAATAATAAAAAATAAAAAAGTAAAAGTAAAAAAAAAAAAAATAATAATAATAGTAATAATACAAAAATGCAAATGCAACAAAATCTATATCCAGAGGTTTCTTCTGTGACTCAACAAACTTATGAAACTTCCATCCAGTCCAAGTTTATAACCATGTATAAAATAACTGTTTCAAGTGTGGAAAAACTCTACATTATGGATCTAGAATAGGGTTACAATAGGTGCCAATTAATAGGGATTGAAAAATATTGATCCCAAGGGCAAAAAAAATTGTCATTACAGATGTTTGTGGCGTTCAAGAATATCACTGTTTTCACGATGAGCAAACTACAAATAAGTACACACGCAGTTCGCATCACTATATGTGATCGTCTCGGAAGCCAAAAATAAATATTTAAAACACACAAACATGATTGATGGCAGTGTATATTAGCTCCACAAACTTGACGGCAAAAGCAGTGTTACATGGACTACATAATTGCAACGGACACTAACAGTCCAAAACCGACGTTACTAATAGTCACTAATAATAATAATCAGGCAGTTACTTTCATGACGCTGAAGTGACCACGAATGTGGGAGAAGCCCGCAAGAGCATATGGATTACAACTTACACGTCGGGTGGCTTCCAATTCAACATTTTATCTCAAATTTGGAATCTTTTCAATTTAGAAATTTATTTCAGATGGGAAAACCATAGATTGCTCTTGGATGAAAAACCCATCCTACTTAGACCCGGCACGGGATAGAACACCCGAAACTCCCGAATGCTAAGCCTCATTGCTTCAAATGCCACCGCCTTTATCCACTCGGCCACAGCACGGGTACAAATGTTAATGTAGCTCTTTTGCCATAATTATACTTTTATCAGTAACATGAGGTACATTGTTGTACATAGACTGTATAGTTAAACCAGGTTAGTCAACTTGTTATTAATCAAAGAAATGTGCCAAACCTAATCTAGGAATGTTGTGTAAAATCTTTCTCTAGGTATCAAATTATCTGCTACCGTGGTCTGTCTAAATATATATAAATGGAATCAAGGATCTCACCAACTTTGAGGAATGTCTTTAGTTCAAATGGTTTTATTGGTTTCTGACCTAGCTTCCGATAGGTCTCAGCGTACGACTCCAATTCCTCTCTCTTAGATTCTTGGTGGGTGTACGATCCATCTTTGTTCTCCACAAATAGTTTCTGCACTTCTAGTGGAACCTTTCCAGGGAAGAAAAGTTGATTTGTTTCAATCAAAACACAGTAGTCCATGGAGAATCAAAAGGGAGAAATTGGTGGCTACAAAATGTATTATAATTCACAACAATTTCTACTTTGCTATTTTCAAGTTTGAAACATGATACCATTAATACCATAGGTTTTTATTTTAAATTATAGTATTTTGCGATTGTATTACTTAGTTACTATTACTAGGACGGACACAAAGTCCACGATGGGTGATTATGAAATTAATTTTGAAAACATTTGAAAGTTTTCAAATGTTTGAAATCTTGAAATGTACTTCACTCAGAAGCTTAAAAATTACAAAGACAGCCACTGCTGTACATACAGAACTCTGTATTGATTTAATTTAAGCTATGGGCATTTTCTTTTGCTATTTTTCTTTTTACTAGATATGAGCTGCTCCATGAAAGTGACTCTGTAGGCTGTTTTAGTTTTCAATGTTTTGCTAAGGTAACATTTTGGCAACCAGCTTTGTAGCACTTTAACCAAACAAACCTGGTTTTGCTCAAAATGGGACAGAACAGATAAACCACAGGTCATCTCCGATTATTTTACAAACATATCTCTATAAACTTGCAACTAATTAATGATTCTATTTTCTTGCAACCAATCTGTCAACAAGAAACCTTCCCTTTAAAAGTATTCCTCACACACAACCCAACTGACCACTGATTCAAACACTAATCAAGCTTCTTTCATTTATTGGAATTGAAAAAAATTAAACAATTTGAAGCTACTGATTTATGTATCACAACAGGATGGAGACACGAAAGACTTTTAAGAGTCAATGCAAAATGGAGCTTTATTTTGTCCTTCAGAGACAAATCTTTCAGAATATTTTAATGTCTTCCATGCAGCCACATGCCTAAGGATTAGGGGGGGGGGGGCACCTCCCATCATCAGTCTGGGGAAAATGGTTAAATTTGGGAATTTTCACAATCAACCGGGGAAGAATTAGACCACTTCTCCTGGTGAACGACTCCGTTTCAACCTCACACAAGAAAATCAAAAGTATATACTAGCAGTAGCCTAAATATGCCTCAAAATGCACCAGTGGAAGCCTAAATTTTACTCTTTTTTGGGGGAAGACCTGCAGATCATCCCCCCCCCCCTACATGGGAGAAGGCTGCAACAAACCCAGGGCAACACCCCTTCCTATAAATCCTTGAGTCGCTTCCGGCCCTTCCAAAAAGGTGCCTATCCCTACCTAAATCAGTCTTTGGAAATTTAAATCCCCCCCCCCTCAAAAAGAAAACTTTGAAATCATGTGCATGCCACTTCTTCAGCAGATGATTAAACTTTTTGATCCATGAAACACACCCCCATCATTCCTTTTACATTTTTTTATTCAATCCTACCTACACTAGTCTGTAAACATTTCCAAGTATTTCCTCTAACATCATTTTCTTGTTTCAGTCCCCCCCCACCCCCCCAACCTCAGGAGTCCAGAAGATAGTTCTCCTCACCTCAGGTGTGTCAAATATTCTCTGAACTTGTTGGATGTTGGTCAGGTGCCAGGTGTACTTGGTGAACGTACCCAGTGGAAGAGCGTCCTTTCTAATGAAAGCTGTCGTAGAATTAGGGAGCCTCTTCTTACGGAACCCCGACGAGATTCTCTGTTGGAGGCACTCAAAGAAGACTTCTGGTACGTGGAATACGAGTGTCTCGGGACTACCTGTAATTGCAATCAGGTTAACTACATTAGTTAACTACATAAACTACATTAACTACATTAAATACATCAACTACATTAGCAGACCACTATCAGGTCCCCGGTTCGAGTCACTCCCAGATTAATGTATGTCGTCCAGTTACAGAGTTGTTGACAATTAACAATTCATAATCATGACAATTCATAATCAATTCATAAATATGAATGTAAGAGACTGACTTCGGTCAGCTTGCGGCTTTGATAAGCCAATGAGGCTTCTTCGCGAGTTCCTGCTTGCAGGAGGATCTAAAATACATACATACCTTTGCAACACAGAAAAAGTATAAAACAGTATCCATTACAAAAAGCACACCAACGGAAGGAATGGGTTGCTTCCTCACCCATATCAGTACACAGGGCGATCTTATGTGGTATTCTGGAACCTTAACTTGGTTGATATCTCTACAGAGGCTGTAGAAGAGGTTGGGTGAGGGGGGGGGGGAGGAGGCACAAAATGCACTAGGCAGGGGGACATTTTAGTTCAGAGGATAATATAAATAAAACAAAATAAAATAAAACTGTTAGCAAACTGCTTATCCACTAAAGAGCCTGTGTAATAGAATGTGTAAAAGTAAGTTGGCCTGACATTTCGATCCTAGCAGGATCTTCTTCAAAGGCTAAAAAAAAAAAAAAAAAAAAAAAAGCCTTTGAAGAAGATCTAGAAGAAGATTTGAAGAAGATTTAGCCTTTGAAGAAGATCCTGCTAGGATCGAAACGTCAGGCCAACTTACTTTTACACATAAATAAAACAACACAAGCCATTCCAACAAGAATGGGACCCTATGTGCATTCTGTATCACAAATTGCTGTGTGTAAAAATGTTTACTACAAAATGACAATTCTTCTGTTTCTTTTTAATTCTTCAAGAAATGGGAACATTTTCCATTTTACAAAAGAGGAAAAGGATACTTGCCTTGACAGAAAGAGGCAATTCTGAGCAATGAAAAAGGTGCACTTTTGAGCCAGATTTCTCCCCCCTGAGTACTGAACTCAATGCTTTTAAAACTGACTATCAAACTCAATCTCAAACTCATCTCTCTGAGATTTCAAACTGACCGTTAAACTGGAAGTGCATGGTTTGGTTAATCTTCTCGGTAACACTACAGAGCCAATCTTTGAAGGTAATGGTCGGTTGTGTCTCGTCTAATTCGGCCTTTGGATTCGGAATGGAACTCACAACCGCATGCCGTTTCACCGTGGTCTTCTTGCCTGGTGATGTACCACCCTCCTGGAGAGTTAACAAGGCACTACTTGCTTGGGCTGCAAAATGACAATTTAGTTTAAAGCGATTATCGGAAAAAAATAATTTCATTATGTATAACTTTCAGCAATTTTCAGCACAAATAGAGTGCCATTCAAATAAGATGACTGTTAAGTAGTTATCTCTTCCTTACCTCACAATGAACCAGAGACTTTTGGATCAAAAATATAACTCTCTGCAGACAAGGAACTCACTCAACGAGGTATTAATTAATAAAGTTATATAATGTGTAACACAGAAATAAATTTTAATTGTCTGATCTTATGAAGAAAGAGAGTGAATAACAAATGCCTGACCATATCCCATTCCCCACCAGATTCACTTAATATCACTAATCCTTTGACTTTAGGCAGAAGTTTTGTTTTGTTGGATCATAATTCGCAAAAAAACAGAAGAATTTTTGAGACCATCCTGGGTCATAAGCTAAGGACTGCTACCTTAGGGATGTATAACGTGGGTACAAACTTAAAAGGTTGGACTGGTGATTTTGCAACATTCTCTGCCATGTACATTATTTAACATCACTCTCCCCTTAAAGGAATGTTAGCAGCTTGAAGGGAATGGTCACTAAGACTTCATCTCTGTACATGGTGACTCACCCAAAGAGTCATCTTTTCTTCTTTTCCTTCCAAGTGAACTGGATGCTGTAACTTCATCTTCTGAGGGTAAGGTGTGTATTAGTTGACCATCTAGATCTAGTGTGATTTGTACTGGAATTTCTGTTCAATAAAGCAAAAACAAAAAAAACATAATAAGTTATGAATAGTTGTATTAATTATTCATGACCTCAATTAACAGGTTTATTAATGGACAGTTACCATACACTTGAGGGAATTAGTGTATAGTTGTATTAATTATGCAGGACCTCAATT
>KN885583.1:0-10772 GCA_000934455.1 Apostichopus parvimensis | reverse complement strand
TCTACAAGAGTAATGTTAATACTCAGTAATAGTAATATTTGTTCTACTTAGTACTTATAAATATGCGTTAAGTACCACAGTAATTTATGCAAGGTGATAACTTTATATGAATATTCATTGCACATAATGGGAATGGTCTATTAAAGGATACATGAAAGACATGAAAAGTTTTATATCAGGTTATTTAGAATAAATTGTCATATTTGAAATACTTCTTAATTTAAAAAAGCATTTGTACATAATTACACAAATTAATCTATTCGTTTGACACATGGTCCTGTAAGAATGTTTTTTTTTTCATCCTAAGTTTTATCCTGGAATTGTTTTTCTATCAAAAATTGAATGTTCTATGTTGATGTAGCTAGTACTTTCAAACAAAGTATATACATCAAAGTGTATCTCATTCTAATTAAACAATTTCTGCTTGACCTCAAAAACAATTCCTTCTTTCTAGATGTGTGAATACATGTTTTCTGCTGTATAATACAAGTTATTGCACATCTGTAATGAGATCCATGAAAGAGGCCTAGAACAGCCTTTACTCTAGTCGTGTTGAGTTTAGCAATATATCAAAATGAATTTTGAGATGTGAGAATTTCCATTGTAAAGGGTGAAATATACCAAGAGAGATGAGTTCATTTTTATCTCTGTGGCTATGATTAAAATTGACAATGTCCTAAAAGTGTCCTGTCCACCACTTCCCCTTTAACTTTGTTAAATTATCTTAACATTTTTAAGTTGGATTCCTATTTGATATTTGCCAGTAATTCTCATACCAAGCAGAGTGGTGTTTAAGTGTTGAGTTGAGTCATTTTCCAGACTTGCTTCAAGTCACTGACTTGAGTCACTATATTATCTCTCAATAGGGAAGAACTTTGAAAACTTGTTATCTCCGCTATACATCTATTGCTGGGGTGGGCAACCTACGGCCCGCGGCCCACATGCGGCCCGCCAGTGATTTTTTTGCGGCCTGTGAGATGTCTCCAAAAAAAAGAAAAAACCAATCTATTTTACATCATCACAAAAAAAGAGCTAGCTGTTTAGAATGTATCGGCACTATAATGATGCTGTCAGGTAGGCCTATTATCCCCATTAATGATCAACTGTACTGTATTGACATTATGTTTTTGTGAATACAGATTAAGTATACACACCTATTGCTTGAAAATCCTCGGAATCAAATGTTTGAAATCAACAGCAGGTCGTTGGTTAAGTGCGGCCTAGTCAATTTTTCACTCCTTATATCTGGCACATTCATTCAAAAAGGTTGCCCACCCCTGATGTATTGACTAATGCCATGACTTGGCATAATACTTATACCAGACACTCTAATGAGTCTTTCGGTTCATTGGTCACTACATCATACTGTAGTATGAGAGGACGTTGGTGCAGACTACAAACATAAAAGCCCTCAATGTTTTCCTGATCAATTCAAATATCTTAGCCAACTCAATCAAGTTGTTGTTTTATAATCTTCACATCTCTTATACTGAGCAAGAACTGTTTATGTCAACCATTCTTAAAAACCTTTCATGAATTTTCTTCCTCAATGAGCCGGGGGATAAAAACCAAATTAACTCTTCAATCTTCTGGATCAGAGAAAGGTTTTTCTGTTTGTTCTAATATAAACATTTGATCCGGATATAAAGTTGTCTGAAATTAGAGGCAAAATGTAATATAAAATTGAGTTGGTGTATGGCAGTCTGATTTGCAAGTGTTAGCAGTTCATAAACAATTTAACTGACGGGGAAATCTTAGTGAAATTTTGAGCGAGCGGAGAAATTGATGTCTGGACTGGGATTGAAACCAGTGAATACCTCAGGACTCAAGATTCTTATACTAGTTTAAAGCCGAGAACCAAGCTGTCCAGCTCTACGATTGATGAAGCCATACATATCGCCAGTCATATCGGTTCTAATCTGCGTAATCCAAACTGTTAACGTATCTCTGAATTTAAGAAGCACGATCACCTGAAAGAACTCACAAACATACCAAAACACTGAATGGATGGCAGATGTGATGGGTGATTGACTTATTTTAAGTCTCCACTTGAGCAGATTGGTTGAACGATATAAAAGTGCTTTAGAAATCACAAGTTTAGGGCTTAAAACCATTAGTTTGAATTGAAACTTTGACAATATGTTTCAGCAAATAATTTTTACCAACAAAATTGTATATATATACTGCTAGTGATCCACTCGCAGCACTGTTATAATCTGCAGATATAGACTTCAGCTCGTCAAGTTTCAAAGAACTAGCTAGGACCAAAATGACAAAGCCCTTTGTTGATTTTCTATTGTTATTTCCCTGCACTCCAGTTGCCACTAGAGTGAATTTGTTAACCCACTGAGAGATAATGATGATCCCATATATTTTAATACTATACAACATATATATATCCCTATATATATATGTCCTATATATGTCCCCATATTAGCAGTATCGGCCACTAGTCAAGTTCTGAGCTGCTTGATTATCACACTGAAGATCAATATGAGATCATACAGTGGTTTGGTGGACAGTGTGCCGTAGCTTAAAGGCATTGAAGACTCATAGCTGAATGTATTGACTGTACACTAGTGTCTAATTACCGACGGTAGCAAGCTGTGTGTGTATTTTCTGGGTTCGACGGTGGTGTCTAACCATTCTGTTACACCTCATTCGAAACTAGGTCAGATAACCGGCATCAGACGTGTCTTTGTGCGCGAGTCTTCACACCCTTTAATGATGACAAGATACTTGATATCTCTGCTTGACAAAGAGGTGAAGATGACCTACTTTAGTTGTATTATTCCAGAGCTTCCTCCCTACGTATGGTGTGTGTATTAAATTTACATCAGAATTAAACAGTACTAATTACATTTCACGAGAGACGAATGGTCTATTCATTCTCCTCATCGACCATTGATGTAGATGTCATTGCCTGTGATGCATTTAATGATTATGAAAGGCAGTTAGCGTTGAAATTGTATAATAATTCAAGGTCGTGCAGTAGCGTGACGAATGTGGATAAGGTTTGAGGACTTGATTTATATTAGTATGAGATACAGCTATGACTCAAGCCACTCATAGAAAAGACTATCCAGTCATATAATTATTATTATTTATAATTCTTGTGTAATTCTCAAGGACAAAGACATTATGATTCTCATAACGGCATCCACAGTGCATTCTTGAAAAGCCATTTTAACTGACGAGCAGTATGATTTGAGGGAATTGTTAGCTATCACCCTTTATTTACAGCATGTTATAAATCACCAGGACCAAACAGCTGTAGGATATTAATCAGATTATTTCACTACAGAACACCAATGATCTACAGCACATTGACTACCTTAATAGTAGACCTATCAACATTGATCCCTGTTAGAGCGTACTGTTAGATAACTGGATTTATGGTTACTTCTACAAGAATCTCAGGATCCTGTTACCTCATCAAGGGTACTGTTAGATAAGTGGATTCATGGTTACTTCTACTAGAATCTCAGGATCCTGTTACCTCAACGAGGGTACTGTTAGATAAGTGGATTTATGGTTACTTCTACAAGAATCTCATGATTCTGTTACCTCATCGAGGGTACTGTTAGATAAGTGGATTCATGGTTACTTCTACACGAATCTCAGGATCCTGTTACCTCATCGAGGGTAATGTGAGCTAATTGGATTTATGGTTACTTCTACAAGAATCTCATGACCCTGTTACCTCATCGAGGGTACTGTTAGATAAGTGGATTCATGGTTACTTCTACAAGAATCTCAGGACCCTGTTACCTCATCGAGGGTACCATTAGCTACATCGAAGTATGGTTACTTCTAAAACAAACTAACAGAACTTTCAGTCCAGGGATTGTACTGTCGCTTCTATGAGAAACTAATGGTAGCTGTTTCCTCAGTGGTCACTAGTCATTTCTACAAGAAATGTCTGGTCAAAGACTGACCATCAGGTCTGAAGCATAGAAGTAGAGTTGGAGGTAGAATCAATGGACTCCAATCTTCTGGATACTGAAGGATCTGAAACAAGGAAAAAAAACAAAATCTTTCAATAAAATTATGGTGTTTAATTAATAAGAAAACAATCTATTGACCAGCAAAGGACTTGGGTTTGTACCAATACGAACCAAAATTATTCCACAGGATGTTGGTTGAGAATTCTGCATTCTTCAACATAAAGATGAGGATGGATATTAATCATTTTTTTGGAATGTTTGAGCTCAACTATAAACTGTTCATCATTTCACAATTTGTTTAAAAAAGTTTTTTTACCAGGTTTGGATTGAAACCAAAAACATGTGGAAGAGTTGATAAGCAAGCTTTATTCTTCATTTTATACTCTCAAAGAGTCTTTTTTTTAAAAGCTTGTGACATTGATCATAAACTTGTGACAAAGGCATTGGCTAGGTCAAAAATCTGTGATATCACAATCAATCTGTGAGAGTTGACAACTTTAGAAATAGCACTTCACACTCACCAGATTCCCTTCTCTTCTGTTTCCTTCTTTTCTTTGTTGTTTTGCCTAAAAAGTGCAAAAAGATAAAACAATAACTATTGAAATACAAACATGCAAACAAGAACTACTGTGAACTGAAAAATTGTCATACCTATAAAAATCTTCTGCTTTATTTTAATTTTTAATGGAGGAAAATTTGACTATGCAGGACTGATCACAAACAAACAAACTCCCAGAGCAAAGCAAACATTCCCAGAAAATAATGAAATAATCTTGGCGAGAAAATATTCAAGCAGATCAGGTCCTTGAAGATTGGTTCTCTATTATGAATTGTTAAGATCTGGAAGACAGATGGGATGATGGAAAGGGTGAATTTATTGGTTAATAAGTACCATGAGGGCATTTATTTGCACAGGTATTTAGATAGACATATGTGAAAAACTTCATTGTATCGAATAGAACTGCATTGCATGTATTGCTTTAAATTGTTTTGTATTGGTGTATTGTATTGTATCGCATTGTATCGCATTGTATTGTATTGCTTTGTATTGTATTGCTTTAAATTGTTTGTATTGTTCTATTGTATCGCATTGTATTGTATTGCTTTGTATTGTATTGCTTTAAATTGTTTTGTATTGTTATACTGTATCGCATTGTATTGTATTGTATTGCTTTGTATTGTATTGCTTTAAATTGTTTTGTATTGTTATACTGTATCGCGTTGTATTGTATTGCTTTGTATTGTATTGCTTTAAATTGTTTTGTATTGTTGAATTGTATCGCATTGTATTGTATTGCTTTGTATTGTATTGTATTGCTTCAAATTGTTTTGTATGGTATTGTATTGTATTGCATTGAATTTATATTGTGTCGGACATTATTATTCAGCAAGAGTACTTTTTTCAAACTTGGCAATCCCTATATGACATAACCTGGAGTCTTATTCTCAGTAAATGGTGTACATTGTCCCCCCCCCCCCCAAAAAAAAAATAACAGCAATGAATCAACAAACAAAGGAACAAGAAGTGAATTACCTTTGTCTTGTTTGACTGCTACTCTCCTGTTGTCTATAGAATTTGATGCCCTGCAGTTTAATGGAAACAGAAATGCTTGATATGGACTGCTCTCATTTGGTCATTTGCATAGATAAGGGAACAAGGCCACAATACAGACCTCCTTGTACACTTGAAACTGTTTTGTAATACAATCAACAAATATATTGTTGTCTATTATGCAAGTGTCTAGAGGGATTGTAACAAGCTCTACAATTAGTGAGAGAGTTCCCCAAGGGAAATATAATTACCATAACTCATATGCATAATATATACTCTTTATCTAGATATGAACCTACAAGCAGTGTGATTGGGGAGGGGGCATATCTGGCAAATATACTGATTGGAAGGTAAAAAAATAAATGAGAAAGAAAATAAGGACAGAACCACTGAAAGCAAACTACAGAGATGAGGAGTGGGAAACAGGTAGGGTGGGGGGGGGGGGAGGGAAGCCCCAGACCTGGCAAAGAAAAGAAGCTAATTTAAAAATGAAACCTGCTGGGGGTTCACCAGATTTGGGCTTAAACACCACAAAACAGGGATTATTGTTGGATTAATAGCAAATGGATCATAGAGTAACCATCCTTTAATGTGGTGATAATTAGGTGAAATTACTTATAAGAAATATTTTCATTGTTCAGAACTCACAATATTGGAAGAATAGTTTGTCTCTTTTTTAGATTTTACACTAGATAATATACAAACCAATGCTACGCCAAAGCATATTGTAGGTTGAGAGAAGATGATCTGGTTGAATTTTCCTCAACCCCCATCTCCCCCCAAATTTGTCAACAATTACGAAAATGGTTACGTATTTATACTGGATTTTAATTAACTTAATTAATCCCATATTACTTTGTCTTTACCGCCCAGATCACGCAACATCCTCTACCATTGGGTCCTGTTCCAACAAAGCCTTTCACTAAGCCATTACAATGTAAAGTAATCAATCAAAGACCATTGACTCAGATAAAGTTTGTGCTAATGAAGAAGCATTAATTAAGTACTGTGACTTTTAACGCAAGATAATAGACAACTAGTCATATGAAGTATAATGGACCTAAGTGCGTAGCATCATTAGGGCTGAAAACCTATGAATAATCACTATGATTGAGATGGCCACATACCTCTTTCTAATTGATATTATACTCCTCAGGCATGAATAAACCGATTCTCGCCATTAGGAGTGGAACAAAACAAATTTGCAAAGGCAAAAAACTGTTTTGGGAATCATATCCAAGGCTTTATTCAACAGCTATAATGTTAGCACATCTGTACACTGTGTCAATGGGATATATGTGTGTGCTCCAAGATTTGACATATGGAAGCAAAGCAAAGTGAATCTGACAAAACCATGTTTGTACTTTTCAGTTTTATATATTATTATTTTTTGGGGGGGGGTTGGGGGGGTTGGGGGGGAGTGGGTGACTTAAAATGTCACTTTCTCTAAATATGTTAATCAAATGAGAATTTACTTTGATTTAGTTTTGTTTTGCACTTTATCTTGGTTGTTGACCACAACTATGTGGAATTGTCAGCCATATGGAAACTTTTGCTCTATAAACGGCTCGTTGTCCAAGAATTAAATGCTGTTGTATATACGCAAAGGAAGCGTTGTGGTTTTCACTCTCCGAAACTTCAGTGAGAGCACTGTACACTGTGCTGTGTTCAGATTAGCCGCGTAAAGGAGCTGGACTTCACAAATTTCTTATGATGCTTTTGATTTGCTGGTGAAAAGTACGAGCCTTAATATTGACCAATCAAGTAGAATTTTATATCACTAGAGAGAAGAGTCAACAAACTTTTCTTTGGCATAGGAAAGAAATTGGTTACGCAACCACACTCCCAGCAAGCATAATGTAAGCATTGAGAGATAGGGACATTTTGAAGAGGTTCACTGCTTTCCAAAGTGGTTTTTACTTTTTCAGATTGAAAAGTACCGGGTTAACTTCACACACATAATAAATAGCGACACATCGTTGTACAGAGGACACAATAGTCTTCAAAATGACAAAAGAAAGAGTTTTTTGAGTGCTATATATAGAAAGTTATGAAAAGAGTTAGCCCGAAATGTGCTTATTTGGTAGTGATATTTCCTGCGTAACAGGGTGTTTTGTGCCGAGTTCCGCAAGGATTTTATTTGTATACCATGGAACTAATTCTTCAAACAGTACAGTTTACAATCAAACTGTCAGGCAGAATATAAGAGAGTGAACATATGAAGATAACTTTAAAGCATATATTATGTAATTACATCATTCCAGAAGTATTATAAAATGAGGAATGGAATGAAACTCACAAGCTCTCATCCGCTGAACTGCTGCTAAGGGCTGCAGTGACATCACCAAAATTTTCTTCAGAGGAAAAAGATGAAAGAAAGAACGAATATGGTGCATTCAGCAAATATTTACATTTGCCAATAAATTGTGTATTGCTGCATGAAAGTACTTCCATTATCTACTTACAGCAAGGAATTAAACAAAAAAAGAAAACAAATATCATGAATATTTCCCCCTATTTAGAAATATTTAGACTTGTATGAGCTACTGTACTGTATGAATGCTGACTAATTGTACACATGTGTATGTACACTGCAATATAAACCCTACCCCTTAAATTACAGGGAAGGTAGCCAAGCTTAAAGCTGTTCACCTTTGAGGTAAACATACACCCCCCCTAGCCCCCATTAACTGTTACTTGTTAAAATTATTTTGACAGTACTTAACAACAAACAATCATGCTGTATTAACCATCTGTTAAGGCACCAACACAATAAACATACAATATGTACAATATCTGCCATTGTTCATATGTGGTGGAAGATTGTTTAACACAAAAATTTTCATCAAAATCAAGTCAATGCAAACGGGTCATAACTGTGAATTATGAATAATTTACTGAGTGGGAGGCTTTCATTTTTGTTGTTTTCCGTACCCTGGGGATTTTTTCTAATTTTGTTGATACTGGGTGGGCAACATTGGATTTTCTGATTATTCATATATAATAAATGATATAAAAGTCATGTCAACATCATTCAACAACCCACTATTTATGCTATTGCTATGGAGCAAAAAAAAAAAACAGTATGGCATATTCAACCTACTTATTTTCATTAAGTCCAGGATACAATACCATAGCAACAGTTCATCTATTTGACACAATTCACTTATCACTACCAGAAAAAAAACCAGCTTAATGGTTTTAAGATGCTTTTTAAGATGCAACTGTGACAAAACAAACATGTTAAATATGATATGAGACAAAAGCAGTAAATTTGTCAAAATATGAACATCTTTGGATGATGTCCAACCCACTCATTTTCTGCATGACATATACTTCTAGAAGCAATGCTATTAGCATCGGAAAGGACAATCGTCACTGATAACTAGACATATTAACATGCATGAATAATTCTCATACTTCTACTTGAGATATGCCCCAATCTTTTAGGTTGTTGCCTTTATGCATAAATCTCTGATATGAACATTTTTTTGGCATAATACTTTACTGGGTGGACAAACTTAATGAACTGGATGGCACTGGGCTAGCTCAATATACTGGGTCGGTAAAGTAATTTGTTACTTACTTCCCTGTGACATAAAGAAAACTTTAAAGGGGAATTCTATATTTATAAGGAAGAAGTTGAAATCCACTAGGGCAGGGGTTCTCCATGCAGGAGGCCCAACAGGCAAAGAAATGTGTGCAAAAATATCTTGCCCTCTTTCAATCCTCTAATCAAAGTTTCTCAAACACAAATTTTATCCTGTCAATGCCATAAAAGTACCAAAACGAAAAAAAAAACCCATGGCAAACCAACAATATATCCGAACTTTTTGACACCATTAAATGTTAACGAATTAATGAAGTCTCCAGACCACCATCAACCCCTCTCTCCTTCACTGGTTATAAGTTTCATTTTACAAACACATTTTCATGCTATTCGATATTTTCATTTTCGGGTGTTAGAAGTCACCTTTGCAATAATATCTGCTATGCAAATTTGATTGTTGAGTTAACTTAGCATCACAGAATAGAATGGCGTCGGCATTGTATACAATTGTTTCCAAAAAAAAGGCAAAGCCGAAATTCTCAACATTTCAGGTCAAAACAAACCAGCTCATTCCTGATTGCAAAGCAGACCAAAAAAAAGAATTGAATTCCACCAACCCCACCCCCCCCCAACAGAAACTAAATTGCTGAGAGACCTTGAGACCCCCACTCAATGAAAAAGAAGAAGCATTAAACCTAGCTGCTATAGCATTTACTCACTGTTGGCATTTGGTCTGCGAATAGGTTCCAGCTTCGGGTTCCCTGTGTTGTTATAAGGAAATCTATTCCAAAAGTCACCCTCGGGAGGAAGTTGAATGTTGATAATGGTTTCTTCCTCTGCGAGTTAAAAGTATACAAGCAACACCAGGTCAGTTGGCATATATAACATTATGTTCTTTTGTTATATACATTTATGAACTACAATTATGCCTTGTAAACAGTCAATAGTCAACAACTGTAATATGATTGAGAAATATGTAACGTTATGTGAGTGTTATCTGCCTTTTGTCTACTTATCTTCTTCGTTAGGCTAGCATCCATTATATTGTTCATACTCTAATGAAGAACCTTAAAATCACCCAGCACTGATTAGTGTAATAAATTAATTAGCATGCAGAAAGTTCACAACCCAATCTTAGAGTTTCATTGAAACACTGAATAATTTACTTATAAATGCATCAAACTTGCAACAATGTAAGTACTTTTAATATTACAGTTTTATATATAATCATTCTGACTGTGTCAATATCATTTAAGTTTAAAAAACAAACAATATGATATTCAGTTTATATGCAGAAGTACTTAACACTAGGTCTACCCACCTTCTGCTTTCTTCTGAGCATCCAGTATTTCTCTGGCTTGCCTTTCCAAGACCTCATAGTCCGGTCCCTCTCTGCTCCATACCGGTTTGATGGGGTTCATCAGCATGTCGCTGTTAACCTGTGAATTACTCTCCTGCCTGGACAATGAAAACGGGTCGGGCAGCGGGTTATACCTCGGGAAGGACGGGTTAGCGACGGTCCTCCGGCCCTGTCTGTCCCTATATCGAGGTGATATCTTTTGCCTAGGGGTATCACCTACGCTGCTGGAGTCACTCTGTCCTTGGTTTCTAAGATTAGGCACTACTAGGGTCGTCTCTTGAACCGTCAAATCTACCGAATTGTCCGATGACATCACCGAGTGGTTGGACGACGTAGATCGGGGTGAAATGTTCAGATTGTTGC
>KN885582.1:79348-98907 GCA_000934455.1 Apostichopus parvimensis | reverse complement strand
CCCACCCCATTACATTTTTCACATCCAAAAAAAAAAACATTCACTGGGTCCGCCATCCAGCAAACTATGAACATTGCACGTGTGCACTAAACCCTCGTTATTTTTCCACGAGCCTATGTAATTGATGAAACCCCCTCTGACACAATTTTGGCGTGTCTCTACTCCCACTCCTTGAAGTTGCACACATCCATTGCCTGTAGGAATTGCATCTTCTGTTCAAGTTCAGATTTCTACGTTTTATTATCTTCTACTGTACGGTATACTGTAAGAACATGCACTTTGAGCATATATAATGCATATGGCTTTTGCACAATGGCGTCTCAACTTTGATTTTGTTAAAAGTATGTTATTAAACAGTATAACAACTTTCTTGACATCTCACCAAATCCATTGTTTCCTCCTGTACTACCTATCAATCATATAAAAACACCATGTGACTAACACTTGTGAAAACGATCATATCTGTCATACTAAAGGTCACCCTGACAACTTATATTTTTGCACATCCGCCATATGACAATTTAAGACAAAGTATGGTCTTAGTTAACGAAGAACCAAAATGTAATCAGTTTGCATCAAACGCATCTTAACGTTTTGAATTCCTAACTTCCTTCGTCACTTTTTTTTCTGACCGACTTTATTTTTAACAATGATATGTTAAATGAGTCGCAGCTATTTTTTGTTGCAATTTGTGTCAAAAGCATTAGCGGTTGAAAAAAAAAAGAGATTGTCACTAAATACATTTTCTTATACTGAGAAGTAGAATATAGCTCTGTTTTCTTTTTCTGATTTTGCAATGTCAAGTACACATATCTAGTTGGAAAGCAACATACCATTGCAAAGACGTGGATTTATACAATTTTTAGTTCCATATCAACCATTTTCTGTTAACCATGTTGGTTGAAGAAAACAGTACGAACTTGGGGTTTGGGGGATATTCTCTGGCCAAGGACATTTGCTTTCTTTTATGACTTCCTATCCGAGTGAAGTTTGTGGAAAACGAAAGCATTTTGCGTTGCTGGATATATATCTAAATAAAGCCATAGAACAAGTAGGCTGTTTATTAAAAGCATCTAATAACAGAATCCATAGATGTGGGCAAAAGCACACCGTGATAACTATCATAACAGAACGAGATTGTTTGTTTACTAAATACATTTTCTATTCTAGCATGAACTGTTTTACTTACCGTATACATATATATTTCTGCCGGATACTGCCAATAAGACAGATTAGGGCGATCGACACTTCTCGCGTAACATTTGGAATCTGTTAACCGATCGAAAGATAGGAAAGGTTGACATATTTTATTAAAAAATGGCGTCACCTACGTTGCTGTACAACCAAACGTACTTGTTATGGCATTTAACAACATTGAACTTTAAATAGTATAACGAAATACTTTTTGTTGGTATTGAGACCGTTTTCGTGATTGTGTTTGTCTTGTTCGTTCAGCCGTTGAAAGTTTGTCACCTTGGCTCTTGCATGTAAGCAACCAACATAAAAGGCATTGAACTAGTTTCTAGTAACTTAGCATTCCATACCATACACTGCAGTAGAATAGTTGCTTGCGACCTATCGATTAAGCACAATTAATAACAGGTAAAGCTCCATATGTTAGGAATTTATAAAACTCGAATGTGCTGATAATTCGATAAAAAGGTTAATGTCTTGCTTCACCATTACTAATAAAGATCAAAGAGAGTAAACTAATTTCATATGTGAAAAATGTATTTTGGTCTGAAAAAAGAAATGAGGGTTACCGGGGTGGGGGGCTGCGGGGAGTTGTTGGGTCGTTAGGCAAAGCTAAATATTACACAGGGGGTTCCATCTTTTAAAATACAATCTATTTGTTTTATATTTAGCTTGCAGGGGAGACTGATAGAAAAGTAAAAAGTTTAATCTTGAGGTGGAACGGGAATGGGGGGATGGGAGTTTGAATTTCAATGAACATTTGACACAACTGCGTTATTTCATTTTGCGTTTTAAATTTACAGTTACTACGTATACGGTATCGTATTAGCAGGACGCTTCGCCAATATCGTTTATTGGGAAGATCAGAGATATACTATGCAAGGCAAGGAACAGAAGAGTTGGAACAGAGGATAAATATATACAACGGGAATAAGGCATCCGAGTGTCAGTTTTTGTGTTTACTTTCCTTAGGAAGAGAATATTGATATTGCTGAGTGTGTATATCAAACTTTTATTTATTCTACGAGGAAATGGAAGTTTGTGATTTGAATGTGTCTAGCGTAAAACTGATTATGTAGAGTAATGAAAACAGAGAATTAAACACAACTGCTAAGATTAGTAAACCAGACATTGGTTGTATGTGATTATGGCTACAAACATATGTTCGCAGGGTCGTGTATAGATTGATGTAGTGTTTAAAACAAGAGCAGTAACGCTGTAGAAGCTCATGTAACCTTATATTTGAGAAATTGTCTTTTTCTTGTGCATTCGACATACGCGGGATAACAGTGATATTTCTTTTCCTTTCATCTCCTTTCGCCCTTGAATAATGCCCCTTCTTAGCAGTTATCAATTGTTACAATGATATAAAGTGGTAAACATTTGTTTTAAAAAACAACATAATGTTAAATGTATTTTTTTTCTTCTCTCAATTCCACATTTCAATGTTTCCCGCTGTAGCGATATAGCGAGCTGCATACTTGGCTATTTCGTCCATTATGGTCGTAACACACTATTTACAGCTTGTACGCATGCTCAAATGTACGTCATATATGTGGTACCTTTTCAGAAAGTAAAACTATATTTTGCATGCGTATCGTTCCAATGTGCCAGCAAACTTTTATTTTTGTCGCAGGTACTTAGGTATAACATGCGTAATGAGTTAGGTAATGAGTTTCTACTTAATGAAAATCAAGCCTAGACTCAGTTTTCGAGATGTCAGCAACATCGAAATAGAACTTGAGAACATGCAGTTAGGTAAATGTTTCTACAGAAGCTTTAAACTACAAACACAGTGAATGACTGCATTTGCTGTTTATATATATGCTTTTTGTAATTTTCAAGTCTTTTCTAATCATTACCTTAACCTCCAAAAATACGTATTTCATAAAACTCACACAACATCTGAAAATAGTGTTAGTATAAGAACATACTAGACGAAGGAAGATTTCGAGAGCAAAATATGTCAGAACATTTGAGTAAGCTTCAGCTTTTTCGAAACAGTTTTATGATAAAAGCATGGCTTACGTTCTTCGTTTTTCGTTGGAAGGCTTTTTGGGTGAACAAATTGACTCGGTTTCTGAAGCTACTGGTTAGGCAATATAAATATGATAAACACATCGTCGGCCTAACTCTTTTAAGGGTCGGGGAGAGTAGGGGTAGCCGAATGCTACATTCCAGTGTTTAATTAGGAAGTTCGTGGAAAAATGAAACAAAGATAACTTTGGAGACAGATTTCTATACACCCGCTTTGATAAGACACTTAATTCAAACTGAAGACTGATTAAGCAAGGGTTTGGGTACATAAATTACTGTTCCCGATGTCTGACCAAGCTTGTTCAAGGCAATGCAGATCGTTTACGGTAACCAAATACAACACACAGTAGTTCAGTATCTAGTCCGCCATGTTTATTCTTGAATAATATAATATGATGAAAAGGGCTATTAGCCTTCAATACTTCTATGTAAGGCATATGGCATATAAACATATGTGCATACTATCACTGCCGTCTATTATTCATATACAGCAAATGAAAGAAATAATACAGATGAAAGAACGTACATTCCATAAAGTCTTTGTCACAATATCGTAGTATACGTATTACACCGTGGTGTCTCTGTCTAAATGAAAGAGATAATACTTGTGAAAGGTGACGTTGGCAATAAAATTTTGATATCATTATATGCATCATATATGTGTTGCGTTTCTATCTGCACATCATTACACATGTCTACTGTCGTTATTTAGAAACAGGTACCCCGGCACTGGTAGCTTGTCATACACGCACACACACACACATATCTTAAATCGCAGTTTACGCGATCCAAACATTCGCTCTCTGGCCAAGTCGCACATCCAATGCCTTAACTACCTGACCATATCGCTCCCTGTTGATTTTTATAGATAGATTTCAAATTAAAAAAAGAAATAATACGGTGTCGTATGATGCTTACATCATGTTGAAATCCACAACATATGTACATAATAGCTATTCCCTGAGTACAACATACTGTCTATATGTTAACGAACATTGTCATTGATCAAAATTTAAAGTTTATAATAGTTTTATCTTTCAAAGATGTTTTTCCCTGTGTCCCGTCAATGACACAACTGTTTAATGCACATATCTCTCTGTTAAACGGTCGTATAAGCCAAACATTTATTCAGTTTGCAATGGTACTCCTATTCTAGAATATTTACTTAGCCTACTCGCCCTCGTGAATTTGTACTCGCAATCGAACTCTATGATATACACTAGTGTAGTATGAAGTACACGTACCAGTGACAAGATGGTTGTAATCGTTCTGGAACGCATACTTAAGTGCATAAAACTTGTGCGTGTACTTATGATGTTGGAATGATAATACAACCCATGGAGTAAAAAATGTCGGAGACGTAGCCAAACTCCTTTGTGTGAGGAAGCAAGTCAAACTTTTGAGCCCATATTATTTGTAAGAAAGTGTCTCTTACGCTTAAATCGATACGAATTTAAATGACACAATATGGACTCTACCATTCTGATGAGTACGTATATACATAGTAGAATATGAACATACACTTATTTAATAATATTTATATCATGGATAGCGTACTTATTGTATTGAATTCAGTGGGAACAAAAGCCGTATAATATTTGTTTTGGATGACCCTCACGTGTACAGGACTTCCATTAACCCTCAATACACCAGTCAGAAGCGAACAATATCGTGACGGTTTAATGATTACTTATTTCACACTAGGTTAGTAAACCAGAACTATTCATTCCAAAATTATTGAACAACGGGGTAACGATTATATTTAAATTCGTTAACAACAATGTACTACATATATAAACAGTAATGTTTCACTCAAACTTTGCTTGCCTCCTCAATTGAATCAACCAGAAATGTCTTTTCCTGTCCCATGGAATCGCATTTCAGCGTTCACAATATTGAAAATAATTGATTGGAAATTTATATATTCCCTAATGATGAATGATTTAGTTATATCAACAAGACTATTAACGAACCATCGACGTTGCTTTTGCATATTACATATATTTCTTAGAAGCAACCGACACACATCGGTAGTTAACAATCACTAGTATAGCTTGTCCTCAGAAGAGGACAATTCACCGACACATACCAAACATATCATATCAAACACTAACACAAAAACATTGTAAGAATCAATTGCGGCCTTAGACTATAACTGTGCAGTTATAATACGCAATTGAATTGTTGATTTGTACGGCACACGAAAGAAATTGAAACAAGTTTTTATAATAATTTAAAGATTGATGTCACCGAAAAAAAATTGGTATAGGAGGCATATCAAAAGAGTACCATGAATTTTACACTTAAAATAAAAAATGATTAACACAGATTGTAGGAAAATTGCGATACTGTTTTAAAGTTTCCTTTATATACCTTAACTCCCAATAGTAGATCAGCTTAAGTAAAAAAAGTAAATACCCAATTTATCACAAATGCTGAAAACATCAAGTTCTTGCTTCGTAGTTGTTTTGGATGGTAAAAATGTTAAAGAACTTGATATGTTTCGGTTGTAAGTTTTAATCACTTACCAGGCTCATCTCAATGGTGTAATATGTAATATGATTTTCCTTCTCATTACGTTTTCAAGTTATTAGTACTATAGTGCGGTATAGGGCACAGTCATAAATTGAGACCAATGAAATCTACAAAACATTAATTTAAAATCAGTTGAGTGTTACTTTTCCAAACAATCTCAAGTTTATTCAATATTATCTTAAAGGAAATATAAATTGCTGCCGATCACTTCTTGAAAAACTATTGGATTAACTGGGTCATGAAACAATATTAAAATTACGCAATTATCAAGCTTGAAATCGATCATTTGAAAAATAATCTGAAGTAATTAATGTTGCTCAAGTACACGGACCTACTGTGTAATAATTTGATGTACTGTGATATTGCAATCGAATCGAATATAACCTACAGCTCAACAAGGATCAGCAACTGTGTAAAATTAAATAAGCGATATAACATGTTCGATTTGCACTCTTTATACAATGGTACGCAAAACGGGTATTGTACAATCCTTTAACATGGGAAAGCATATATCCTAAACAAGACAAATAATATATGTATTGTACATATGCAAATCGATATCCATTGTATCTTCGAACATTAAAAACGGTTTATTTTTAACGCTGAATCGTAGATATTTGTTGAATCTGTCATTTTATGTTAACACAAATCAACATACCTTACTTGTACGGTGACTGACGTGTTATTTTCAAGATATAATGTTTTATAATTCAAAATGTTGTTATTTGTATTCACAGTGTATATCGTTGACGCTATTTTTAGCAACAGTACGATGTAGTACAATATTATGATTCGTATACACCCTTTCAGCTATGGGTGTGTGCCTGGTATCTTCCTAACATATTTTCCAGTATTGCTAACTGTACACTAAGGCGTGTAGAAAATGAAATCCGATGTTACTGCTAATATAATTTTAATCAGGGTGAAACGTACCTTCGGAATGATAGTTGTTCAATTCAAATTGTTTACAGTAGATCAAATTTTCTTGATAACACTACTTGTATTCGACGACGTATCAAAGTAAAATAGCGTCTGACATCCTCTTTCGTTTTCACCACGAACGCAAGCGACGGAAGAGTTTCAAAGTTCATATTGACATTATCTTTGAACTATATACCAGTTTTACTGCCTTGGTTGATATAATTTCTAATGAATTTCTATAGCCATATCTATGGCTTGTCAATATGTACGCTAACGATTACAATTCGCTATACACGACATCAAATCTTATTTATATTGTAGTCTATGTTATCAAGTAATAACGGCATCCTATGTGACGAATCGTTGTTCACTGTGGCTTTAAATTTTCAACCAAGTAGTATAGGAAACAATTATTCAACTACCCGGTTTCAGTAGCAACATTAACACAAAATTAATATTATTATATATCTTGCCTTTTTACTTAAAACTTGTCAGACAATTGATCAGTAATGGAACTATTATTGTTTGCGCGTGATAATCGATGTAGTATAACGATTACCCAAAAGTGTGGTGTCGCGCTAAACATTGAGGAGTCTTGAAGGTTAAAATGACATTGATTTTGAAATGAATTATCACCTTAATGAGATTGGACAAGAATATGCGTTGATACCGATCTATATGTTCGTATTAACAACATGTCACAAATGAAACATTTTATCATGATTTCAAACTAAGATTATAAAATGATGATATCGCATTCCAAGTCTAAAGATATTTAGCAAGAATCTGAACTAAAATGAAATTTTGTTTCTCAAATAACTGCAACAATCACAACAAATTAATAGCGACAACGAAATCGTTTCTCTTAACAAGATTTGCTACTGTCAAAATCAATTCTGTCCAATATTTTGAAGGCTCTATAGTAGCACTGCTCATAGCTCACAATCTTAACTACTCATTTGAATCACGGCGACACTACTAAACTAGAGTAATAAATACAATAAATCAATACAATAAATCACGTTTTAAATTCGTAACGATTCACCGGAGTACATTTGAGAACACCACTAGCGCTGATGTATGCAACATTGCAAGAATAATATCAATAAAACTCACCGTGTGTCTGCACCGTTCTTATCCGTCCATCGTGATATAAGACTACACTATTGTGGTAGTTGTTATACTAATAAAAGCAAGCTATTGGGGCCTTTGATTGCTCCTTCCAGCAAGAAACAGGTATTTATAGTGCACTTTGAAGTGGTTCTCGAGTCGTTCTTCGTTTTATCAAAGTCCATATTGGTTATAATAAACTAACAAAATATTATCAGAATGCTTACCGACCCTTGTTATTTACCTTCCTATAGTCAGTCTTTTGATAAAAAAAAACCCTCTTATACCACAGGGCACGTTTTCCTATGTCGCAATACATGTGACAATACAATAGAACATCCTTTTCTGCGTCCTTTATAGTCACATCAGACAAACAAACAACCACAGTATTGTTTTTGTAATATTCTGAGTTCTACAAACAGGCAAACGTTTACGTTACGAGTATAGTTTAGGAAACGTAATAATACAATATATATATATATATAAAATAGCGACAAATAACTTAGTTATTTGATTTTCTTGTGGTACATTTGAAATTCGCGGAGAACAGAAAAACAATATGGTGAAAATACGGCTGTCGGGAACCTCTCAAGCAATGTTGGTAAAGCCAACAGACGCCATCTTAAGAAAAAAACCATGTCAGCGTGAGGTCAATAGGGCCACCATATAGATCTTGGTCGTGGTTAACAGATGAATTCAGTTTCCCCCAAAAATATATAGGAAGATGTTAGTCAATTATAGTCATTAATAATCAAATAGTTGTGTTTGTTCCTGGCTAAGGATTTGCTTGAACATGACTTGTTCAACATGTCATTAAATGTGGGTGTGCTTAGCTTTGTCAAGTAAGAGCTTACGATACAAGTCTTTGTTATCTATTCTACATGTCAAATATTTCGAGGATTTCAATGAACTCTCAAACATATCGGAGTAGCATATACTTCAGATGGACATCAGATGGACATTCCCTCTTTCGTTCTTCGTTGAGAGGGTAGAAGGCTGATTCGACGGCACTGTGGATCGCCTACGGCAACTAAACACAACATACACTAGTTCAGTATCAAACCCTCTAAATAAAAGCACGTATATTCCATGAAATGTTTGTCAACAAATCGTATTATACGTATCATACGGTGGTATCTCTGTCAAAATGAAAGAGAAAATAATGGAAAAGGACACATTCACAGTAACTATAAACATAATAAATGTGTTTCTTGTTTATATGCACATCAATACACAGGTCTTATGTCGTGATTTTTACAACAGCTAACCCCCGGTAAGTAAGTGGTAGGTTGCCACAAATGCACACATACACACATATGTCACACATTCGCAGTATAGCCATCAAACATTCGCTTTCTGGCGAAATCTCATGTCCAATGCCTGAACAACCTGATCATAGTAGTTTTATAGCCAGATGGAGACTTCTAAACAACATCTCATCGGTCTGAATCGCTTATCTATGTTTAAAATAACAATTAAAAAATGAAGTACGATGTTGAATGTTTATATCAAGTTAAAAACTACATCATATTTACATAATATCTATTCACTGGGTACAACATACCTTTTGCATGTTAAAAAACTTTGTCATCAAAACGTGTACTCTCTAATCTTGTCATCTTTCAATAAGAATGTTTTTTCACTAAACTGAAAGTATTTGTCTCTCTGCGTCCCGACCACGGCACCACTGTTTAATAAAAAACCTCTCTCTTAAACAGTTGTATAAGCCAATCATGTAGTAAGTTCGTAATGTTAGTGCATGATGGAGTAAACGTACTCGTGCCAAAAAGCTTGTACTCTTACAGGCAGGCATGCCAATGGGCATTGCACTTGTATTTGTACTCATGATGTTAGAATCGCACTGCAACCCTGGTTTAATTATGAAGCGGGCGTATCCAGCCTTAAAGCAAGTCAAATTTTCGTCCCCATTTTAAGGGTAAGAATGTTATTTTACGCTTAAATTTACACTAATGTAAATGCCACCGTACGGGCTATACAATACCCATGAAGGTGTACACATTGTAGAACATAAACGTATACGTATTTATTTATAATTTTGACATACCGTAATATCAGACGCCCTATGAACTGTCGGCAAATAAGGTGTGTGATATCGAGTGCTATGCTGTTGACATATTGAGGTAGCTTCATTTGAATGAACTTTGTTATTTATTTTGCTGACAAAGCATCTGTGTGTGTTATACAGTGGTGATAACATCGTATCTGTTTTATCGATAATTTGTGTACTGAAAATGATATGACAGTGTGTCATGTCTTTGTATAAGAATTATCCTTGTGACATTCACAATGCCGCTCTTGTCTTGTTACAATCCTCCTATGTCGTTGTATGTTATTGATATATGTTAATAATTGTATGTTAATAATTGATATGCAAAATATTTCGCAAATCAATATAGGGATGTATTGCTTGCTAATTGCTTCTTAGACACTTTGTTCATTCAATGTTCTTTAACTTATTACATGTGACTACTTTCATCATTCGATAACTGTTATCATAATGACTATTCAAATATTACATATGCATCATGGGTGCGATCTTTTGACTGTATACGTGATATATTGTATATTATTGTCATTAGATAAACTACACAATGAAATAACTAGTGAAACAAGAAATGGCGAGCATTGTAATGTAAATGAAATAAGTCATCATTGCATTTTATATTCATCATGTGTTTGTACAGGGGTAGTTCTTCATCCATATCTTGCAGATTATGTTTTTTTTTTTATATTTTCTATGTATCTTAAAGGAATTATCTGGTGGAAACCTTTGAAACATTGTTTTCATAGTTCTTATATTTTCTTTCTAACCATGTGAAAATGCCCCAATTCGACGTTTGCTTCTTGCAGAAATGTGTTTTTAAATTCACCAGTTCTCACCCAAAACACCGTTTGTTCGAAAGCATCAATTTGATAAATGACGTAATGCAGGCAAATAGGAAAACTAAACAAAACGAGCAACTTGCAGTTAGTACTCCAATTTCCGCTACAAATATACCTTCGCATGTACACTCACATGTGATTGCCTATTATATATTACGTACACATCGCGAACGTACGTATACAACCTACCATGCCCAGTTGATACATACATAGCTTTGCAAATATTATACTATCACACTCAAACCACAGTTCATAAAACGTTCTTCGAAATCACTGAAATAAAATTCACGGATCAACTTTACAGTAAAAGGAAGCTTGAATGGTCTTTGGAACATCGAAATATGAAACTCGGCGGGAATCGATGTCAGGGCAGAATGTAGTACCGAGAATATTAGGCTTCGCAGAACTGTCCGATTGTAAACGATATAGTAGCCTACATGCGAACATTCTTCGCATTGGAGCTGGATAGCGCAATGTATAAACAACGAAGAGTCTGCTGTGTAAACTGATGAATATTAGCGAACTCATGTTTTGAAAACATGAGGAGATTGAGGGATATACGGAGACAGAGAATAGAGATTTGTGAAAAAAAGGTTGAAAAAGTCCATTATATAGTATACATAGCAATTTCTGGGAAGTTAATTCCACATTGTACGAACTGTGTCTGCCAATTTCGACGGAACCTGCCCATCGCTATGAAAATAACAGCAAAAAAAAAAAGGTTAACGCAAATTCAAGCCTGTAAGATCACGAGAAATTAACAGGACATGCGCACTTGATAAATTGTTTTATCTGAAGCTAGAAGATCTATAGTAATATAAATAAAGTAATATATGTTATTGATCGCGTTGCTTGGTAGTTTCGTGTTTGTTGAACATTTTGGTGTTTATTCTTCTTGTTCGATTTTGTTTTTGTAGGATATCGACTAATATCTAATTGTTTACATATTGGGTAAGTTGTTATTTATGTTGGACTTTGACGTTCATTTTGCTGATACAGCACCGTTTTTTTTAACCGTTTTTTTGAACCGTTTTTTTGAACCGTTTTTTTTTTTAACTGGTGATAAATTATGTCTGTTTTATATATTACTGCTTTATATGATATCGTCGTTTACTCTCTGATTGTTTATTTGACGCCTGGTTAATTCACTGATCTCTATATATGGCCGTACTTTTCAAGATGCGATACTAATTTATCTCATGAATATTCAATGCCAGACGCATCATATGACATTGTGATTTTATGACCGTATCGGTGATATAATTATTAATATTGTTAAATTAACTACACACTGCAATAACTATTAAAAATAAGAAACGGCAAGCATTGTAATTCCAATGCAATAAGAACTACAACGTGTCAGAATTGCCTATTACAATCCTACGAACATATAGGCATGTTTCACCATCACTATGAATTTACTTTATGTGACAGTGTAAGTTAGAGATATTTTCCATGCTTCTTGGGATATCTCGTACTAGTCGAAATGCCTGTACGACAATTATGGATTATTCCTTTAAGAATGTCATCAAAATATGTAATATGATTGTAGACGTCATTTATCTTGTAAGAAATTCCATGAACGAAAGAAATGAACGATTCACCTTTATCCTCGCCAATGGCAGGCCAGTAGTAACCAACATGTATATATCATTGGACGTTTATGATTTAGTTAAATATCAAAGTGCCATGTAAAAACGTATAGTCGATTTTCAAATATATTCACATGCTGGACTTTGTGGTTCACGATAGTTCGTATGATGTTAACAATGCGACCAAATGTAATGCACGATGCAAACAGATTTTAATTGCATCGCAAACACCAGTCATGAAGAATTGAGGAGTTATAAGATAAGAAGACTACGTTGATGTATTCCACAACTACATGTGATATAGTGCCCTGGCTTTCCAACGTTTATGTTGGTGACCCCAATTTTCAAGTCCGTCAAGTGGTGAGAGTGATGGAAGTTGCAGCCATGGGAATGGGTGTACGGCAGGATCAAAGGTTGTACAGTGGTGAAAGTAATGTATTTACATAACATTACCACTGTTTTCTTCCGAATTGACCTTATCTCATTGTTTAGCGACCCTACGAAAGTTGCAGCCCGTCTTCGAATAACAAGGATCTAGTGCATTTAAAAAATACCGTATTCTAGATTCAGGATTCAGCTCAATAGTTGTTTTTTCTTTGTTTTCATGGTGGTCGTCATGTCATCATTTACGATAAATTAATGTTCGACAAGGTATACAGAGGCATAGGCCGTACAAACGCCGCTGGTATGTTTACATACTAATGAGTACTTCACGAGAGAGGGAATGTTAAAATAAGTTCGAGGTGACCAGAAAAACGGAAGTATGGATCGGATCAGAAGACAGGCAGGACATATTCCTCTTCGGCCTACCAGATGAAACCAGTCTACTCCTATAAAAGCTGAACCATCAACGCAACCAGCACTGACTTTGGAAGGTCCAGACCTTCTAGTTCTAATGCAATCATGCTTTTAAAGACGATTTGAATAATTTCTTTAATACGTTTTGGTATTCTAAATCGATTGCATAACTTTGCAACAGTAGCCTTCAGTCCTTTATTGTTCATTTAAGTCTGTAAAATGTTACCAGATTTGTAATTTGCGTTATCATTGCACATATTTGTATACGTGGCGAAGAGGGAAGGGGATTTGATAGTCTTTTAACTGCAAAACAAATTGCATAAGTCTTGTTACATTGATAGTAGTTATATCATGATAGTACGTGGTATTATACACTCACATACAAAAAAGCATACAGGTTAAGTAAATTTTACCTAACCACAGATAGGTAAAGCTTAACATGTAATTTGGGTAGGAAATTACTTTTATGTAGTGATTTCTACACAACTTCCGTATAACGTAAGTTACTTCGAAACGAAGTATTTCTCCTAGGCTACCTAAACAATATGTAAAGGGTACCTAATATACGGGCAATGAACATTTACACAACATAGGTGTAATGATTATGATAATTATTTAGGTATTTATTGTATAACTTGTTTCCCTTGTTTTTTGCACATCTGACACTTGACACACGGAGTATAACATAAAACAACAGTTCTTGCAGTTGCTGAGATCAGACATTTATTAAGAATCAACCGAGTAAAAATATATTCATCCAGCACAATTAAGAGGAATTCCTCTATGCAGGAATATCATTTTAATTATGAATACCAAACATCGAAATATAACTTCATGAGGGGAGGGTTACACCACCTAATGTTTCTACAAGTAAAACACACTTTTTTTTTTAATATGTTGTGCACAGGGTCATAACCATGAGATACAACTTTGATGTAAATCAAAAGGAAGTTAACTGCCTTGGTTGTAACAGAACTTGAGTCTGCTGGGCTGATGTTCAGAGTTAAATTCCGGACATTTACAATGACATATCTCATTTATAGTATCACCATTTGTTGTTCTAGTCAATCTAGTGGATAATGTCATTACCAAAAGAAGCTTTTAAATCATTGCCACACAACTAGTTCAGGGTTGAGATGATGTGTTAGAAAAAATATTGTGCAGCAGACAATCTATAACAATACAAAAATGAAATCATTTAAAAAGCGGAAGAAAATAGAAAGATAATGAATATGAATATGCTGATCTTTACAATCCGCAATCACACATCATTTGATTAACGGAGCTTGAATATCACTAAAACAACATAAAATACAACATGTGATTAAGTGCAGAAACCCTTAACAATGCAACACAACTACACAAGCCATCTACATACAAAGATAATTTAAGTATAAGAATACCATTGCATGGTACATAGTTAAAATCATTAAAGGGAGCATGTTAATCATTTGATGGAAGTATGATTCCAGTGAAATCAACTTTGAGTGTACACCATATGAACTAAACATTCCATCTCGCATGCTTGTTTTCACACTAGTGACCCCACAAGTACATACTGCTTTAAACTACATTATTCCTATGCATTTTAATTTGCATATACAACACTTTGTAAGATTTCCCAAGCACCAATGGACTGATATTGATATTCCAGGATAAAGATATGGATTGGCCTCAAACAATGTCAATACTAGCAAGAATATGACATACAATGCTTTCAATTTAAGAGCAATGAGGTATAACTGAAGTTCACTTTACTGAACTGAACGAGACTTAACTTTACATATCACACTGTTTCACACCAGTGACCTCATGAGCACAAATTGCTTTAAACTATTTTATTCTTTGCATGTATATTGACCAGGCATGTCATACACCACACTTTGTTAACATTTACATACACCAATGTACTTATTTTTATATTCCATGTTAAATATATAAATTGCCTTGACGCAAACGTAGAATGCTTCAGGAGAGATGTTTGACTTAACGCCTTGTGTTGAATTACCACGCACACTTGTTGTGGAGAGATGTGTTTACCTCCTATGCCAACAACGTACGGCTATGCACGATGATTGTATATATTTGCCAGGTAATGTACCAAAATGGTGCTCTCCTAGAGTAAAAATGTAATTAAGCAAGCAAATTATTAACAAACAGGTGTACGAATGCAATTGCCCCTAAGTCCAACACTTATCATTTGATGAAGACAACCCCACCCGTCCAAGTTCAACCTTACACAACTGACATGCAATTAAGATTCCTCTTATATAAAGTGTACTGATGATTATGTTTTGTGGCGAGTTACAATGATGATCAAAAACATAAAATGTTATTCGCAATGTGCAGGGAAGCAGATACCTTCCTCTTTACGGACAGGTTCTGGACCATATGTTATTTGTGGAAGTTTATTAAATATCATGAATCAAAATTGTAAGCAATATAATTACTATTCCATCCCATGACATTGGACATATGCACTAAAACAGTGGTTCCCAACCTGTTTCATCCCATTTCCCCTTTGTGCAGGCCCAAAATAGCCATTTCCCCCCTCACACACCATGATTTTTCGCTAGGGGGCCTGATCGCCGTCCTGGGAGAGGGGTCTACATCAGCAGATTCTCCTGCTGCTGAAGATCCATATGTGCTGTACAGCTGTGGGGAGACCAATTGGCATCAATAGCGTGAATCAAACAAACTGAATAATGAATACGAAACAAGATGAGTACTGAATACAAACTGAATACGAATGAATTAGTGCTCATGACAAATCATCACAATTAATCAATCATCAGAGGTCAAGGGACCATGCCATTGTCATCACATCATGAATATGAAACAACAGACTGGACAGCAGCCTTGAGTCGCAAGGCATTTTAGTGTGCCTTCTGGCACTGTTTTTGGCGCACGAGACCTTCAATGTCTGGCTTTGTCACTGATAGCGCACAGCGCAGGTCCGCCTCCACGTCCAATTTGTTTCGTGACTTTGTTTTAAGGTGCACCAGGGACGAAAACCCTGTCTCACACAGGTACGTCGAGGAGAATTGCACCAAGACCCGCAGAGCATTTGCTGCGAGAAGCGGATAGGCCCCTCGGACTTGGAACCAGAACTCCTCCAGTTCCGCATTCTGAAACGCGTCTCTCGCTGCGCAGTCATTCTTCAAGTCGAGGAACTCCTCCTGCCATGCTACCGGCACTTCGTCAACTTCAATCTGAAATGGGTTTCTGATGAGCCTGTTTTTGTTGGCCTCGTTATCGATCCCGGGGAAATATCGCTTGAATTCTTCCCCCAAGTCTTCGAGGTGTTGTTTGATATCTTCCGCAACCGCATCAGGCAGGCCATGCTCCATGCCCTCCATGCATTCGCTCAGGGTGCAGAATGATGGGAAGTTTCCCCTCTCCGCTCTTTTCTTCCATAGCTCCAGCTTCGCCACGAATGCTCTGATCTTGTCCGACTGAACGAGGATGTTGGTCCCTTTGCCCTGCAGCTTCCTGTTAAGCTCGTTCAACGCACTGAAAATGTCCGACAAGTAGGACAGCCGCACACGGAAAAACTCCCCCTCGACTGCCTTCAGAAGCACAGCCTTCTCTTGGGTCCGAAGGAAGGATACCACCTCATCGAATAATTCCATGACTCGCTGCAACATATTTCCCTTCGAGAGCCACCTCACCTGAGTATGAAAAAGCAATGTATCGTGGTCAGCTTCCATATCTTCGCAGAGCAGGCGGAAGAGCCGAGTGTTTAGAGCGGAAGATTTCACGAAGTTCACAACCTTAATCGCAGTGGACAGATCTTGCTTCAAGTTCTCGGGGAGGGTTCTCGCCGCAAGCGCCTCTCTGTGGATGTGACAGTGCGTGGATTCCACCGCCGGATTCTTTTGCTTGACGAGGGTGACGAACCCCGACCGTGAACCAAGCATGGCTGGGGCACCGTCCGTGCACACCCCAACCAGAGATGCACAGTTAAAATTGGCTTCTTCGAAGAAGTCGTTGATGAGGTTCATCACATCCTGAGCTCTGGTCGTGGTTTTGAGAGGTTTACAAAAGAGGAATTCTTCTTCAATTCTTCTTTGAGTGAGATAGCGAACGAAGACTAGTAGCTGGGACAGATTCGCAACATCTGTCGATTCGTCGAGTTGAATCGAGAAAAACTGTGATTCTCGAACCTTCTGAACAACTCTGCTCTTGATGCTCTCGGCCATATCATTGATTCGTGACCGAATCGTGTTGTTTGATAAGGAAATCTGAGCCACCTTCTGGTGCGCAGCCTCGCCGAGAACTAACTTTACGCACTGCAGCATACAAGGCTTCACCAACGTCTCACCAATCGTGTGTGGTTTCTTCTCCCTCGCTATCTTGTACAAGACTTCGTATGATGCTGTCACAATTGCGTCCGTTTGCTGACGAAAGGTCCCTGTTGAGTCCAGTCTTGCCTTCTTCAATTGATTTGCTTTCAGCTTGAAGTATTCACGATCCTTGTTCTGGAGTTCGGGATGGCTGCCTTGAAGGTGTTGGTTCAACTGGAACGGCTTCATGCTTCCATTCCCCAAGGTCTTGAAGCAAATGACACATTGTGGCAGTTCCTCCCCGTTTTTGACAAGGAATGAGAAACCGAATTCTAAGTACGCCTCTGAATAATTTCGTTTCTTCGACATCGTTCGTTTCTTTTGATCACCTGGGGACGAAAAGAAGATTGTGAACGACTTAAGGTCGATATCCCAAAAAACAAATATCGGTATACCGATTTTATAATACCGATTACCAACAGTATCACCATCGAACCTGAACCCAAAAAATATGCATATTAAAATAAATTGCCTCAAAATTAAGTTGTCTGTTATAAACCTGGGAAATAAAATATTAATCACCACTTAGCCAAGCCTCCCACGGTATTTGGGAGGCATCTTTCAAAAATTCACAAATGTTTTCAAAAATCACCAAAGTTACATAGAACGAGAGATGATTTTGTTATTTACACTAAAATCCACTCCCACACCCTTCAAAATGTCTAATTCGGAAGAAAAACGCGAAATATTCAACACATTCCATTCCCCATGTATAGCCTACACTACAGTACACTAATTGACATACTGGAGATCGGCCTACGCAACAATACGGCCATGCGCTAATTCCGACGAAATTCGATCTTTCATATTTCACCGAATTCCTCGAATCTCGCGGCCGCACATATATCTCAGAGATCTTTGATCAATTCTCAATAAATATTCACAATTTGGGCCTATTATACTCATAAATGAAGAAATACTGACCTCTTTTGTTCCTTGATGATGCAGTGATCCGTCCTGAACTGGGCCCCAATGGAATGTCCGTATGTTTACATTGGTACCAGTTCCGCAACTCGAAGGGAAGTTTCCACATTTAGGGAAAAAATCCGCTGTACCCAGGGCTGTATCTTTTCGGGGCACGAACTGAGTTCAAAGGAGTGGTCGGGCGAGGATTTTGGTTGTTGTTTGGCGAAGTTTAGGTTTCGAAAGGGGAGGCGGAAAATGGCCTATTTTCGAGCAAGCTGACCATTTTATATGGGAATACATCGGGGAAGCGTGGCAGGATAAATGAGTGTATTTATATATTTATTTATTTATTCATTTATTAATTTTTTTATTTTAGTTTTTATTTCCAGCCCGACTAGAATTTCCCCCCTGGCACACTCAAATTTCCCCCCGGTTGGGAACCACTGTGTTAAACTGTTGTCAAATGACCCCATAATATCCTTTGATCTAAAATCCATGAATGTCTTAATATGCACAATTCCATAAATCATTGTGGACTAACTTTCTGGGAGGAGAATCATCTTTAAGATTTTCAAACAATGGCCTTTTGTGACCTCTAAATGAACTTTGATTTTCATAATCAAACCCGGATAACACTTTACGAGAAAGAGCAACTGAAGCCAATTATGGACTTGACAGCCCACAAAATTTTAGGGCAATTTTGTTTCCAGGGCCCAAAATTTGTAGGCTGAAGGAAATTTCTGGCCCCGAAAAATTGAGGGCCGAAGGGCAAATTTGTAGGAAAAGACTCATTTCAAGTCATTTCATAAAATGTCCCATAGGTGGATTAAGGCCCCCAAAATTCTGAACAGCCCGCCCAACGGAGGCACTAGCCAAGTACCATCCTGACGTGACAAACACCCAATATTGGTCAATAGGAGAGCGGCATTTTCCATGATTTGTGGACTGATAGAGTGATAGACACTGCACTGTAACAATAGCTCACACCAGCATGTGTGATAGTGTGATAGTGTGATAGATGCCACACTGTTACAATAGCTTACACCAGATGTGTGATAGAGAGATATATGCCACACTGTTACAATAGCTTACATCAGCATGCTGGTATGAGTTGGAAATCCACAGAATTATAGCAGCTCGCCCAGCCACGAAAGCATCATTGCACTTTCTGACGAAATTTGTTGTCATTGCTTTTAATCCCACATGTAAACCACAA
>KN885582.1:45786-59083 GCA_000934455.1 Apostichopus parvimensis | reverse complement strand
TCGAGACTTTTTCCAGATTTTCGCCAAGTTTTCGTTATTCATATTGTTTTAAATTATAACGTACTTCTACTTTGCCAAGTGATGACAAGATGTAATGAGTCAGTTTGGACTTTTCGATGACGTAATGAAATCGTCATATCCTCTCCACCCCTACCACCATTCACTGACTGGCACCATCCATAACCACTCACCGATTTTCGTTCTGGATTCACTATCTTCACTATGACAACATACACCTCTAAATTAACTGCCAACTGTTTGTACTTATTTGACACCATCAATTACACCCTTGGAAACGTCTTTCTACCAATACCACGAACCAAAACGTTATCAACAGTGTTACGTAACATTTTTTTTTAAAACTATATATACATGTCCCAATGTGAAATATAAAATTTGCGGCAGCCGAATTCATCAAGATTCCACTTTCTTTTGTAATTAGCTCCATCAAGTAGAATTTGATGATTTTTTGGCTGTATTTTTTTCTTCAGTTTTTCAGTATAACTGTTTGTATAGCAGGTCATCCTGACATGCATGTTTACTTCTCTATTTTTGGCAGAAGAAATACTGATGAAGTGATATAAGAAAATAATTCTGTAACAGAATGAAGACATTTGAAAATCTTAGCATAAAATCTAGTTACTTAAAAACAATTACTATGCATTTAATGAAACAAATGATATATAGGATTCCCCTAATCAAGAAATGTAAACAAATATTGACACAATGTATGGAAACAGCAAGATGATAAAAGAAGACGATGTCCAATGTTGTTACACACGCCATAATATATATATATCCTTTGGAGTTTCAGTGCACCCTTAAAGTTCGTTTTGTATAAAACTCGGGCAAGCAGTTTTCGATGAACTGAGTGGTGTCTGGTGTATAATAACTCTAGTTCGAGACTACATTTAGGGGAGCTAGGTCAGAGAGAACAGGTAGGAAGGGGTAAGGTAGGTTAGCCATGCTCAAGAGGAGATGTATGTATGCTCAGTTCTAGAGTTGACACATGGAGGTTTAGTTCGAGAGGAGAGTTAGGATGGGTAGATTCGAGAGAAGAGATATGGGGGCTCAGGTTTTGACAGTTACTGATGACATCATGATGGTTGTTCATATTCTCCACCTCCCGTAGTATGTCGCCATTTTTAACATGTCTGTAATGTCGTCATCTTCCTTGGTTTATGGCCCCGGATATTGACTATGATCGCGAGCATTTCCAGGAGCATCATAACAGGTTGTCTTCAGAAACAAGTACTTACTAAATTCATCTACCAGGATCCGTACTTCTACAGGACAAAAAGAAAAGAAAACTTATGTAAACAGAATGCTTGTGTTTAAGGCCTGGTCATTTAATTTGTTGTTGGGATGGGACGAATAGGGGGGGGGGGGTAGACGTTATGATGTTTTTTAAATGTGGATACATACGAGTTGAAATTAAAAACTGATAAGTTAGTACTCACCATCACCACCAATATTGAGCATTATGTTTAGTAGGGAATGAATTAACATGACATTTTGCTGCATGATTAATTATACTTGTTTACTAAATTATATTTAGTCGCTCAATAGATAATCATATATATATATATATGGGTATGTTTTTAATGTTCCTTTAGTTACAGTGTGATTAATAACTATCACTTTGCTCTACGATGTTGAGAAGGTTGTGGTTACTTCGCCCTTCAAACCAATATTTGTTTGGTTCTTTTTTTTCTTTACATGATTTAAAACCTCTCACTGTTAGGTAGGTCATAATATTAAACCAATCCTTTACCTTGGTGAATGTAACTATACATTATACTAAACCCATGGGATGGCTAAACCTGAAACCTAAACCTGAAACTTATTCCAAACTTATGAAATGATTACTAACATTTCTGTGCTACATTCACTTGACCATTCTTTATATGACCTAACTAGACTTTATTCTTAAACTACTTCCCTCTGTTCCAATCTCTGAATCATTACTATTACAGAATCTCAAGTATTACATAAGTTTTCGTTCCTTGCCCTCGTGTTTGCACTGTCCATATACCATTTCTGCCCGGCACACTCCAAATTTTTCCGGGCATTACCCAAAATGACCCAGGGCCCGGGACTGAAGACTCCCTGAACCCCCTTCCAGCTTCGAACTTGACACCCACAATTTACTTTTTGCTAAATATATTTCTGTAACATTTACACCTCGCCGTAAACAACTTAAATTCTGCACGGCATCAGTTCTGTACCATATTCATAATTTGTTAGAAATTCACAAATCCTGAACTTGAGCTAACTGAAAAGGAACAGACCAAGCTTCCATCACATTGTACAATGTGTAATATTTGTTGACTATATCCCTTCAATCCACCGATTGTATGTTAAGCAATTATCTTTCACTAAATCCCTTTAATCCATACATGGCATGTTTGATTACATCCCTTTAATCCACCAATTTCATGTTTAGTAATATTCGTTATTTACATCCTTTTATTCCATCCTTTGAATGTTTAGTAATATTGGTTGATTACATCCCTTTAATCTACCGATTGCATGTTTCGTAAAGTGTTATAGTTGACTACATTTCTTTATTTAAATTATTGTATGTTAAGTAATATTTGTTGACTTTATCCTTTTTTTTCAATCCATCATATGTTTTGTAATATTTGACGACTGCATCCTTTTAATCCATCCAATGCATGTTTAGAAATATTTGTTGATTACACTCCTTTTATTTCAATTCATTATATGTTAGTAATATTTGATGACTACATCCACCCATTGTATGTTTAGTTATATTTGTTGAATACTTCCCTTTAATCCATACAATGCATGTTTAGTAATATTTGTTGTCTACATCAATTTTTTTCAATGCATTACATGGTTAGTAATATTTGATGACTACATCCCTTTAATCCATATGTTAATCATTATCTGTTCAATATATCACTCTAATCCACTCTTAGCATGTGTGGATAGATGTGTAAACCTTTTCATTTTATTCACTCATTTCAAATTTTGATAAATGTGTTTCTACATTAATTGTAACCATTCTTTGCATGCTTAGACAACCCCGACAATAAAACCTAGACCTCTAATGATGCATTCTGGAGCATATTTAGACTAAAACTAAGGGTTATAGAAGTAATCCTAAAGGAAAAGTTTTGCTATATTAAATACTTTGTGTGAGGTTGAAAAGGAAGGTAAGGGGGAGGGGGGTGGTGGGCTGGGTGGCTGTGGTAGAGTATACACCATTAGTAGTGGACCTATCCTCCCCCGGCGAAATGCAAATTCTCCCGACTGATAATTTTCACCGGACTGACGATCAGAAGTGGGGGAGGGGGAGGCATTTTCAAGGGCTGCTTGGTAACTTATGTATTGCTTTGCTCGACCTGTTCACGGAGTGGTTAGTAATTAATCTTGATCATTAACCTGGTATGTTCATGTTTTAATTATTACCCATCGCATTACTTTAACCTTCCTTCCATGGGGTGTTATGTAATCAATTTACTACTTTACTACCTCATTAGGAGTTTATTAATCAATGTAATATTTAACCTGTTCTTGGTTTAAATAGTAACTATTTATTAATATAAGCTGGCGTGTTCATTTACTATTTAGTAGCAATCGCATTATTTTAACGTATCCATTTGGTGTTTATTCACTGATGTATTACCATCGCCTCCAATGAGATTTCATGAAACAGATGTATTACATCAAAGTAACAATATAAGTTCCATATAAACACATCCACCTAAACCCACACGAACTATGAAGGCCATTTTTAATACAGTGTTGAGAAGTTCCCTGCAATCATGCTATGTTGATCTGGTTCATCATTTGTCATATTTCAGCAAATTTGCAAATCAACAATCAAACACTGAGACAATCTCACTTTTTATGTATTTTAAATGTGACTATACATTAGAAAAGAAAAATGTTTACCATAGGCGTTAGTATGTTATTGTCATTACCAAGAAGTTCATTTTAATGAGGTAGGGAGGGCACTATGGGGTGGGAAGATTCGTTTGATTGAGAGTCAATATTATCTCCATAATTGTTGTTGTATAATGTACCTCATTTATACTTTACTTCATAAATTATTTGTTATGTCATGCATGCATACCGCCCTGAAGTTTTACACTAGTCGGGGGATTGATGCTATCAGTAGTTATGACAATATCATTATGTAAATAGAACAACAAAATATAACGGACCTGACAAGTAATAATTAGACTACTCACCAGCCAAAGACCGGAGCCGAGATCAAGATCATACTTTTGATTACTCTTATTATTATCAGGCGTCCAGAAAACTGTGAGAGGCGAATAAGATTAAACAGTACATTAACGAATTCAAAAATATCAACGGTGTGATGGTAAATGGAATACTTTGAAGAAACAACCGTACTTCCTTTACTGTGAACTTTATTTTCTATATCCAACCAGGAAGCAACTCCCTGATCCAACAGTTGTATCTCAACTCTTTAATAATAATCTAAAAACATAGTTGATATTTCGAATTTAAAGATTTTCCGACAAGCAACGTTAACATTTCCATGAAATAATCGACTTGTCAGGAAAGAATTCGCCATTTCAGAAAAGAAAATGACAATGGCTTGAAACCAAACATCGGGTGAAACTTTTGGAAGATTGCAAACATGTTCTCATTTCGATAGATAACTTTTAGTTCGGAAGACCATAGTGCTACTTTAAGATAAAACAGTTGAAAATTAGAGGAATTTCTACATTAAAAGTCTGAATTTTTGGTATAAAATAGCGACATTCCCAGTGTCCCACTTAATTAAGCTACCGTAGTATCAGAAAAATAACAACTGAAATTCATATTTGTAAGACCTGCAAACCAAATCGCTTTCTGTTCTTTAATAATTAAACAACTGCCTACGATACTGTGTTCATTGCTATTTATAATGACCCACGCAATCAGAAAGCTTTTCTTTTCTTAAGAAGTTATTTTAGTATTGGTATCTGTACGATGGGCTCAGTTGTTTCTTTTTTTTTACCTAAATAATGTAGGTGACGTATCATTCTTTAATGCAGCATGTAGCTGGTTGACTTTACCAACAACAACATAACACTCCAAATGTTGAAAAATAAACTATACCCTGTATCATACAAAATCAACCAGTAAATGATATCACCCGAATTTTCTGACTCCATGTTTACTGCAATGAAGCCTGGTGATAAGGCGCCTTCTATTTCATTGAAACTAAAATCCAATCAATGTCGACTACGGGAATGGTTTGAACTGTAAACAGCTACACACATCATTCGTAATTAATCGATTTATCAATAAGAACTTTACCATACACTCGGCGAGATTTCAGTGTGGACAGACATGGTCCGACGGGTATCGATGAGGGCAGCAGACAGTCAGTTAGGCTATAATCAGAGAAATAAATATAATCAGTCATTTGTCATTACATTCTTCTTTAACTATTGTTATTTTAATACAGTTTAAAGATTAACCGTTAGAACGCTTTACATCCATAGTTGTTTACTTCCTCTTTTACAGCCTCAAACATCAGTAAAGTTTTAGATTTAAGCCATTGTATGGCTAACATTATAATAATACAGAGACAGATTTAGTACTTGTCAAAACGCCCTTCAGAACAACAGATGAGTGACGTATCCAGATACCGAAGCTGCAGTCGTTTACTCACGTGACGTATTACAACGGGATTTACAGGTCATTTATAAAGAATACAATGATCTTGATACACAGTGTACATCATTATATTAATATAGGTAATAATGAAAGGAAAGTTAACATTCTATAGAAGTTCTGTAGACAGATAGCATATGTTAGATGTACATATTGTGTGTGTAGATACAACATGAGCCCTGTACGATATAATATAATGATAGCCAATGACTCCTAAAAATGGATACACATTTTTCAGAGAATGGTGAGGCAGTCGAATCTGGATGAAATTAAAATGTGCGAGTGTGCGTGTCTTAAAGAGAGAAATGCCAAGAATAATTTAGTCTTTGCTCTTTCAACTTGTTTTCCTACTAGAGGACTCCAAGGGTTTGGGGGGGGGGTGAGGTGTACTTAATACGGTAAAAGATAAATAAAACTAAAGGTAACATTAATAATTATTATACTTTATTTTGGAAAAGACGAACATCTGGATAATTTGACGCACGATAGGATTGTGTAAATTTAGCAAAAATATTAGGAGCCACAAGATATAAGGGTGTATGTTATGGATATGAGCCATCATATGTAGATTGCTTGGCACAGCGACTACTCGCTATTGTGGAAATCGATGAACACAGTCTCCACGACAACTACCAGGTGTTCACAGGGCTACCTGTCTTATAATATGATTGACAGATAATAAACAAATATACAAATTATGAATATCGGGCTGTCACCAATTTCCCGGGGTCCATCTCTCAACCTTGTCATACATTGCCTATGTCGCCGTTTATCATATATAGACAGTGTTGTATGTACATTATACCACTGTATACATATATCATTATGTCTGTACCTGAGATTTATTAAAGATTATTAACATTCCTTTTATTGTTTTTGTTTCAACAAGTTCATTGTGGTGACAGCCCGATGTTCATAATTTTCTATATCCATAAGGTTCATTGTTCATAAGGTTCGCTATTCATAATGAGCAAACAAGTTCATTGTTCATAAGGTTCGTTATTTCATCATGAAAAACAGGTTCATTTTTCATAATTGGTAAAAGGGTTCGATATTCATAATGGTGCAAAAGGCTCGTTATTCATAATAGGACGAAGGGCTCGATATTCATGATAGAGCAAAGGGTTCGTAATCCATAATAGACAAAAAGGTTCGTTATTCATAATAGGAGGAAAGGTTCGATATTCATAATGGAACAAAGGGTCCGTTATTCATAATAGGCCTAGCCAAAAAGGTTCGGTATAATTCACAATGACGAAAAGGACCCCTTTAGGAAACGTACAAATATGAGAAATACAGGAAGGAGAGAGGACTGGCCCAAAGGAATATGTCGAAAATGAAGGTTTGCTGCAGGGGTAGGGTGAAGCATGGTCTTGATAGTGTGTGGCTCATATTCTCTGCAAAATTATGCATCCGCCACCATCTGGTGGTGCCCCCCCCCATAGGACTGTTGTGCTCCCCCTGTCTCCCCTCCCCCGAATAAAAAGTCTGTTGAGGCCACTGGTTGAACACTATAGGCGTCCGCGAAAATGGAAGACGTCTTTTGCACTTGCATGACGCACTTCTCTCATATGAATAACGAACCTTTTTTCACATTATGGATTACGAACCCTTTGATCGATTATGAATATCGGACCTTTCTTCCTATTATGAATAATGAACCTTTTTGTATATTATGGATTACGAACCCTTTGTTCTATTATAAATATCGAACCCTTTGTCCCATTATGAATAACTTACCTCTTTGTCCATTTTGGATATCGCACCGTTTTGCCCATTATGAATATCGAACCTTTGTTTCGATTATGAATACCGGACCTTATGAATTATGATCCCTTTTTATTATGAATAACGAACCTTTATTTCCATTATGAATAGCAAACCTTTGTATCGAAAAAATGCACGTTATGAATAACGAACCTTATGAACAATGACCCTTATGAATAGCGGACCTTATGAATATCGGGCAGACGCCGGGAAATGTATGGGACGGGTTGAGGGGTCATTTAAAGAAGAAATGTAAGAGATCCGATACATAAGTAATGAAATGAGATCATGTAAAGCAATGGCGGAAAATACAATTTACATATATCAGCGGTAGGAGGGGGGGGGGGCGGAGTTAATATCCACCGCAAATGGAACATGGGATGGTAAGCGAAAGTGGGGAGGGGTCAGTGGAAACAACTAATAGTGTAAAGAAGGGGGAAACGAAGTATTATATGACATGGTCTAGTGGGGATTAGTTACGGGCGGAGGGAACAAGGTAAGGCGCAGTAGATGTGTACATGTTTTACAAAAGGATCGCGATTAAAACAGGTCTGGAAGAGGAAGCTGTGTTTTTTTGTCAATGTTGATCTCGCTTAAAAGGAGCTTGGTTCCGTTGATATAACTTGTGTTGGCGGGACTATGCTTAGTAAGTATTCAATGATTTATTTCCGTCTTAAACAAGTCATTTTTTTTTTTCAATCTAAAGCCAATAAGCCAACTTAACTTTATTATCCAAAACAAAACTGAAACAGCATAAGTACGAAACAGTGGTCAATTGTGTCAATAGCTTTTTTTTCAGATTTTTGAACCTCTATTATTTGATTTTTTTTATCATCTAGCCTGCCGTAGTGATGTTTGCAGTAATTCTAATAATGCCACAGATGTACACAGTCCAGGCCTGAAACCTTACGGACTCTCAGAAAGGAGATGGTGCTTGGCAATAACGTTATGCAGCCTCTTTTCAAACAACTTTTGAAGTATTCTGGATGATTGCGGTAGTGAAGGTGTATGTTACCATGCGATGTTTGTTGGTGATAATTCCAGTCACATTTCTTAAAGTGAACAGCTTTATCACAGTCAATTACTCATGAGATTGGTTTGTTTGTTTTGGGGATTCCCTAGTTTTTAACTAGTATACTAATTCAACATTTACTAAGATTTAGTGCAAATGATAAAATAATATATTAATAAATACATATGTATAATCACTGTCAGTTATTTTACACATTGATCACAATTTGCTCTTACGTTTTTTTTCTGCCCCCCTCCCAACTTTCCTTTAAAATTGATTTATTTTGTTTATGAATTCCATGCATTGCTTTATGTTTTCTCTATATTCTTACTTGTGTCTTTCAATAAAGGAAGAACAATAAAACATTAATCAAGTTCTGCTAAAAAGAGGAAAGAAAAAAATCTTCACAGAATAACATCAACATCAGAATGGCCTACCAACGATTTAAAACCAGGCAGTGTCTAAACGTGACGTATCTATTGCATCTCCAGTTACATGTTTTTCAGTAAATTCCAGAGGTTTTTATAAAAGAACGGACGCTTGTTACATTGAATAACAACTTCTTTTCATTGGAAGGCGCGCGTCTCTTTTATTGAATACAACTTCTTTTCATTGTATTGTTCAAGTATTTGATTGACAGGTGTAGAACAAAAGAATATGTTAAACTATTGACAGTGTCTGTGATAGGAAAATATCGCTGTACATCTTTAGCAAGAAAAACAAAACGGTGAAATAATTTCAATAGACTTTTATGATAACAACAAAATGTGTACTGTCTGACTAGAAAAGGTGAAGAAATAACTGCACGTTCAGATGTATGATATGTTAACAGTATAGGGTATATGCGACTTAAGGTTAGTTTTTGCATATGGGAATATTGTGACAACACAGTGTAAAATATATAGAGATTACGGAAGGGTCATTTGCCTTGTAGGTTTGGAAGGGGGAGGGTGCGGTGGAGGGCTGGTGGTTTGTAGGTTAAAGGAGGATACTGCAATGTTAGAGAGAATCTACAGTTATATCTTCTTAATATTATGTTATTAACATATAAACTGTGGGTGTTCATATTAGTATGTACTGCAAACAATGGAAATAGAAAGGAAACAAATATACGTGATTTTGAGTGTTATTAACAGGTAGACTGATGTTGTATTGGTCTTTCCTGTGTGTGGATTGCCTGTAATGTTATGTTGGTTAATAATATGCATATATCAAGAGTTTTTTTGTTGCACCAGTGGAGGGAGGGGGTTGGTAGGGAAGGAAGGGTGGTCAAAGGGTTGTAGTGAAGGTGAATAGGTCATTGATCAGAAGAGACAGAAGATAATAGTATGACAGGATACCTTGCTGAGTATGGGCAAGTGCGGGTGTGTGTGTGTGTGTGGGTGGGGGGGGGGGGCATGGGCATGAAGGGCGTCAACATAGGTTAATGAAATGGGGTTCGTGGTCCGGCATAGCTGTGGTGAGGGGGAATAGGGATGTGTGGCTTAGGAAAAGTTTAGGGTATTATAGAGTGGTGCATTATTAATAGATGAAGACTATTGCACTCTGTTTAATTTGTATCACTGTTTGTTTTTTATGTTTTTAACATATATGTGCATCAATTACCAGTTAATTTCAAAGTAATTAAAGAAAGTTTCCCAATGATAAAATAAGAGGAAATATGTAGCTTCAGTATAACAAACTTGATAGTTTTGTTCTTTCTTTCTTTATTTTATCTCCTTTAAAATGTTTCTATTAACTTAATTCATCAAAGTTTGGTTCATATATTTTGGGTAGCTTTAGCAATTTTTTTTTTTTACTATAATATTATGATATCTTGCATTATTGATTCATCATATCTTGGTATAATGACATCCGTTTTTTTAATTTTAATTTTTTTCAATTTTCAATTATGTTTGTCAGTTTAAGCTAGGGCCTCCTATTTCCTTATTTCAATAAAATTCATTTTTATGAAGAATTTATTGTTGTATGTGTTTCTGTATCATGTTGTCTCTATTTTACTCTCCCATTAATCATATTCCTTACCTGATGACTGTTCTTTCATCGATAGTGTATTGCTTTATTCAAATTCGTCCTCATTTGTTTTGTTTTACTTGTAAAATTATCTAAACCTATCAATAAACCCTTCGGTAATTATTAAATATAACTATATTAGTAAGTCCTATCTTGTTTACATTATAAATAGTAATTGGTTATTTATTTATTACTAATATTATTTACATAATTATTAATTATACTTACAACAGTGCCCCGAATCTTTGAGAGTGTTGTACATAGTTTAATATTCCATTAACTTCATGTTTATTCATTTCTCTCTCTTTCTCTGTCTGTATGAACATATTCTCTATTGATGTTATGAGTGGTAGAGAGAGACCAGAGGAGAGGATAATGTTCCCATCTTCATCAATCTTACTGAAGGACAATTTTAGATACACACATTGTATGGGAATCTGAAGAAAGGAAAATAATAAATATAATTAATAACATCATGATTGTTTACAGGATACATACTCGAAAAAAATAAAATTATAATTATTTTGAATATTAACTTTGTTTATCTTTGAATTTAATATCGATTATAATGATATTTGATAGTTTGTTTTATCTTCTCTTTTTCTTATAGAAAGATGTTAACGGGTTAACAAGAGGGTTAGTTTTATTACAGAGATCAGTTATTGCTATTTCTGTATAATTAATTCAAGGTGTGTAAGAGGGGTGAGGGATGGACAGACCAAGGGATGTCAGGGGTGTAGGGAGAGGTGTGTTATAGTAAGTAAGGGTGTGTTATGGTTAAGTGATATTTGGTCGCGGTAATAGGAGGGGTGCCTTAGGGCAGCGTAGAAAATGTTATGCTGTTATTGTTAAAGCGTGTTCGAGAGGTGAGCGAGAAACCGTCCGTTGTGTGTCATACTGCATAAAGGAGGGGTGTGGTAGGGGTATATATGATAAGGAGGGAGTGCCTTAAGGTGGAGGAGTGCGCAGACTACTAATACTCATTTAAATTGATTGTGTTCCTATCAAGAATTTATCAGACCTGAAAGTTTATGATTGCTGTGACTTTTTAATCATAGTTTTAAAGAGAAAGGGTCATAGTATTTGGTTTGTATGAGGGGTTAGGGTGAGGGTATGACCCGGAACTGATATGTTTGAAATTAGGTAAATGCTGTTAAAGAAGTTAATCGAGAAGATCAGGTTGAGGTGGGGTTGGTTTTACAGTGAAATGTTAAGAATGAAACATTTCATATATAGGAATCAGTTTGTTATTGAGGTATTCTTCTATTTAGGAATGTTTATCAATCGCTTCATCTATTTCTTTATTAATTTCAACGTTAATTTATACAAAAGTTAATTTTTGTCACAATCCGTAAAACAGAAAACAATTTATTGACCATTTCTGTATTAATATGTTATATTATACTCCAATTTAAGATAATATTTTGAAAGATAAAATCAATAACGGTAAAAAGAACAGAGGTATTGCTGAATAATAATCATGGAAAATATTTAACAATGTTTATTCATTTGTTAATTATTGTTTTATTTATAATTATTGTTTGTATTTACGAATCTGTCTTATGTTGAACTTACAAATCGATTTAAATTAAAACTTTAAAAAATGTTTGGTATTCAAACAGTTTAGTATTTAATAACTAAAGAGATCTAATGTCTTCCTAAGACATTCATCGGTTTCAAATCATTCTAATGCTAGGCTTCTACGCAAACTAGTGAAATTATTACTAGTATATAGCCTAGGCCTAAGTATAACAGCGGCAATAATGAATACCAATCGGTACTTTATAAACGAGAAGAAAACTGCCCTACTAGTAAACATAGGAATCGGTCTCAAATCAAACAAAAGTATAAATTGATTAATTAATTTGATGAGTTTGACACGAGCTGTTAATCTGTGTGTCTAGGTAGGCCAGACGTTGTCTAACTTGAAAATATTAAAGGAAGGAAATCGTGTCACATCTGTTTATCACGAATTACTCAGACACTGACACTTGGAGCCTAAATAATATTTCATCATCTCGGTCAGATTTGTAACCTTTGATCAATTAAAATATGTGTTGCTTATAATGGACATATGATAATTCAATGTACCGTTATAAGACAGGTTAGGGTTGCCTATATTTTTCAACTGACAAAACGTTTACCTGATAAATAATCTAAACAAAATTGCAATGTTCTAATTAACTTGAAGTAACGATATTTCTATGGCTGTGTTAAATTCTAAGTTACTTACGTTGTGACTTGATGCAATTTCAAGTAGCAATGTCGTAGACATCTGGAGTTGTTTACTATCAGTTTGATCTAACCACATAGTACTCGAACACAGACGTCGTAAACTGTTTAGATTCTTATTCTGAAAATGAAAATAGAGTCGTCTTCAAATGAATATGAAGCGAACTTCAAGTTATAATATATTAATATTGCTCCGTTGAGTATCACAATTTCACATGATATGAACCGTTCATGAAAGCTGTGAGCGGGAACTGATAATCCACTATCCAGCTAAATTGTATTCTTCAAGGAACCGTTAATTTAAATGAACGCTTTGACTTTTAACTTTTAATAACGCCATATAGACTCTGCTCCTTGTAACGAATTGGATATTAAGCAAGAACTTGGGCAATTGTTTGGTAATTTCCGTTCAATGTCCAAGGTTAGGGAGATAACCTCTTCTTGAGAATACTTTTGTTTATAGGGATTGTATTCAAAATGGTGCTAAGACCAGTCACGGAACTTAATTATAATAATGATTGCGTTTATATGACTCTTCATGACACCATATATGGTTTACTCTATGTTACATATATTGGAGTTTTAGAGCGTTAGGGGGAGAGGAGAGAG